>JAQMYL010000007.1:14604956-14621486 GCA_030014365.1 Clarias pachynema | reverse complement strand
ATATCATCTCACTCATCGTCTATACAGCTTTATCCAATGCACTAGGTTACAGGGGGTCTAGAGCCTATCCCAGGAAACTTAGGGCATGAGGCGAAGTACACCCTGGATGCCAATCCATCGCACGGCACAGACACACTCACACAATCATTCACAGGCAATTTGGGAACGACAATTAGCCCAATTTGCATGTCTTTGGACTGTGAGATGAAACCAGAGTACCCAGAGGAAACCCACCAAGCATGAGGAAAACATGTAAACTCCATGCACACAGAGACGGGAATCAAACCTGGCCAGGAATTGAACCCGGAACCTGGAGGTACAGTGACAGTGCCACCGTGTCCCCCTATATATATATAGGGGGTTAAACTCAATAGCATGATTATTAAAAGGTCAAGGTAAATTGAATTGATGTTCAATCATTGTGTTAGTCATAATATCAGATGCCAGTCATGATACCCTGCACGAAAAGTATAAAATATTAAGCACCATCATCATAAAATTGTGGTCAATTGCGTGTTTGGGAAGAATCTCTGGAAATTGGTCACCACATCCTCAGAGTTTCCATTCCGTCTGGTTTCAGGGATGTGCCTGGGACATGAACCCCCTTCCTGTGGACAGGGCTCTGAGCAACTGAAGGATAAACCAGCTTGAGGCAGATTAATGTGGTGCTCTCACCAAAGAAACCTATTATAAATGTGAGTGCTGGAAAACGAGACGCATATCTTCCTTCCAGTAATGAGAGTTTATGTGTAGTCTATCCTTGTGCTTTATGATGGGCCGTGATGTTTAGATATTATATACGAAGAAAAGCATGAACCAAAGTTTATTAAGCTGTGCCAAGTTTTTTATGATGTAAACTCCAAGGAACCAACTTTTTCCTGCACTTCTCTCACACCTGGTCTAACCTGGTCTAGTGATGGTGTCTTATATTAACAACTTTACAGATTTTATCTCTCTTTCTTGTAAAGTTAACTAGAGGTTGTGAGTTGTGTGGGTGAACATTTCATTATAACTTTATTATCTCTGGTTTCCTTGTGTGGTTAGCTACCTAGGTAAAGTTACCTAAAAAAGTTCAGTTAACCAGGAAAAAACTGCACACTAACATAATTTTTTAGGGATTCAGGGGAACAGAGTAATGAGACGCTCTGTCAGCAACTGAGATGTGTTATCTTGAATGATGGAAAAATGGCAACAATCCAATATACTGTTCGCCAGTATCAGAAATATCTATATTAAGTATTATGGAAAATTTTAAATAAAGACATTTTTATTGACCAGGCTAATACTGCCCTATGCAGTCCTGTCAGCTGTATTCAACCTTTTTGTTTAACACATTGTTTAAACACCATAAAATGTTTAAGCAGGTCACTTGTATTGTAGAAAGATGTTGCATTTCCTAATCATTTACACAGATCACAATTTACAATATGGTTTACTTTGATTGCCATCATTGAAAAGTAAGTACACCCCTCTAATTTCAGCAAACATTTTTTAATATCTTCTCAAAAGACAATATTATAGAAATCAATGTAGTCAATTTGCAACTTGTATAGCAGTACAGTGAAACCTCAGATTGCGAGTAACGCGGTTTGCGAGTGTTCCGCAAGACGAGCAAAGATTTGTAATAAATTTTGACTTGAAAAATGAGCAAATGAGCATCTTGTTTTGATGCTGAGCGTCACGTGATCACAACTGAGCCAACGGTTTTTCTATCTGTTGTGCTCCGGAATTGTGGGTAATCGTCCCCCCTGCTCGGTCTTAGCGCGCGTTTCTCAACATCCGTGCACGTGTGTACTGTTTACTATAACATTGTGACCATGCGTGTGCGTGTAAAACATATGTTATTTTTTTGTTTGTACTGTTTTCTTGTGTGTACAGCGCGCGTGTACTGTATATTATAACATACGCGTGTGTGCGATTGTAAAGCAAAAGAAAGTCTCATTAGAGAGGTTAAAGATCCATTTTCTCTCTTTGTGTGTCAGCCTGCCCTTATGTGTGTGCTCGCGCGTCATTGGACACCATGCCCCTTCACACACACACCCCTCCTCCTCTCTCCTTTACACACACACACACCCTCCTCCTCCCACCTTCACACACGCACACACACACACACACTCTCTGCTCGACACAGAAACACTGCTCTGTCGCAATTCTTTTTAAAGGTAAAGTGCAGGTTAATTTGTTTGTTTTTTTTCCTTTACAGCAGTGATTCTGTTAGTATGCGTTAGTAATACGCGAGAGTTTTAGCGATGATCCTTGCTAATTTTTCCGATAAAACAGTCTTTACGTCAGTGTGTGTGTGTGTGTGTGTGTGTGTGTGTGTGTGAAACTCAAATAAGAGAAGAGGAAGGTTTACTATGTAAGACGAGAAGAGGGAAAGGGGAGGGTCTGATTCCTCCTCTCCTCTTACTTTATCTTCACACACACACAAACACACACACACACTGACACACACTGTCTGCGCGCATAAATGGAAACACACTTTTTTTTAAAGGTAAAATGCAGATTCATTTGTATTAATTAGTTAATTAGTATAAACTTCATATTTTGTATCAATTATTTTTATGTATTTATTTTTTTGGGCTGCGGAACGAATAATTTGAGTTTCCATTATTTATTAAATTTACTCGTAATATATCCAATTTTTATTTCTATAGTAGTGTCCCTTAAAAATAATAAATAATAGTAAATAATCCATAATAAAGTGGTTGCTGAAATGTGAGGGGTGTACTCACTTTTGTGAGATACTGTACTTAATTTTAATTAATAATATTTTTATAAACCTTTAAGCATTTGTCAAGCTACAAGTTACAAAATAAAATAGCTAATACATAGTGCATAAGAGTCACGAGAGATACTGTAAATCAGTGCCAACTGAATACTTCAAAAGGATGAACGGCTTACATATTTCATCAGACTGTATAGTACATTAATATGTGTAAATGCTTAGTAAAGTGGTACAGTGGGCGTCTGGAATTATTGGGAAACTTCTCATGCCTTGCTAGAGTTATTGAATGGATTATCAAGAAATCTGCATGAGGAAATAAGACAATTGGTTTAGCGTGGCATGTTCAAAGCTATGTAAAACAACAACAGGGTACTAATGTAACATTCCAGGAAGTCAGGGTGACTATGGTGAAATGTGTTTTTTTAGCAAGCAGGGTAGAAGTATCAGAGTACAGCGAGCAGGCTAAGAACTTTCAAACATCAAATTATAGATTGTGAGCTGATTAATGTGTAATCTGTTTTCCAAAGTCACTGTTGCATGAGGTACTGTACATAAGGTATCACTTGATATCACTAGATTAGAGATATTCACCAGAGTTACATAGTGATGATCTGCTCCAGTGAGCTCGAAAAACACCGTCATCTGAATCAACAGGATGCCGGAGATTGCCCAGGTCACTAATAGCATTTTTGGACTGGCAAATTACCCATAATCCTTGTTGTTTCTATATCTATTGCCAAGTGAATTGTGTCATACTTCCTGCTCAGCTACCATGTACTGTAAGCCAAAGCTAGACACGTAGTTCAGATTATTGATTTGACAAACGATCATAAGTTACTGGTCATTAAATATGTGCTAGATTTTGCACTAAAATTGAACATCCTCGTTTGTTTTTCTGAAATATTATGTTAATATCAAACCTGCTTTCGTGTAATATTTTACATGTTTCTGTCAAGTCACCATCTCCAGAGAACATTCCTTTTCTCTCGGGCAGAATTATATGAAAATACACACTTAAACACACACACATATACATACACACACGTTTGGCAAGGACACAGATAGTCTTGGGCCAAGCCATGCTGTCTAGTGTGGAAGCATTTTAAGGTTTTAGTGTTCATGTCCCCTGCGCCGCTTACTGTGCATGCTTTTGGTAAGCGTCCCTGCTCCTGATATAAAGCCAAATTTGGAGTAGCAAATGATCCAATGCAGAAAGGTTAGAGGAAGGAGTAAAAGTCATTTTCTAGGAATGCACATGAAAAGCATTTTTGCTTCTGTATTTCTAAGAACAGTCAGAACAATTTTACAGTACACGTATTTTATAACTTTGAAAAGGCTGTGAAGTACTATTGAACCTGTTCTTCTAAACCATTACATTACTCTTAATGTATGTTCTTGTTTTTCCAAGAAGCTGTCATAAGAAGATCTTTACACCTTTACCCTTAGTATACATACCAGGATTTGTGAACATTTGTTAATAAGTGATATGTAATTTCTCCCATGTCCTTCTGCTGCCCCAAATAACTAGCTGGTGAGTTTTTAATGACTATAAATTTAACAATGATTATGGAAGGAGTTTATGTTTTCTGTCACTTTCAGGACATCATTGAATGTAGTGTAATGTGGAGCTTGAATGTAGTGGTTTTTCTGTAAAATGTCAAACCGCATTTATCTGTCTTATAACTTTAGAGGATGGTGAGGAAATATTTAGAGTGTCTATAACATAAATGTAAATACAACTAACTCCTTTCTTAAACTTTTCCCCCCTAAATTAAATAAATGTATTATTAGCAAATTGCTGTATAGTGCAAGAAGAACAAAAATCCCCAGGACATCCGTCTACTGGAAAATAATGAACTTCAGAGTGGTAACAGTGACTCTGTCTTGTCTTATTCCTCACATTTGTAGATGAGACTCGTAAAGAAGGTTGCTAGAAAGAAAAAAATTTGAAGTGTCCAAACAATATGCAGCTCTCTGTATTCAGGCACAAACCACAGCAAAGCACTAAATCATTGGCTAGAGAGACTGGGAGAAAGATTTAGAATGGGAGGAATGGAGAAGAGGGAAGAGAGTGCTGAGAGGGGGTAGTTTCCTCCAACAAAAGACTCGTTCCTCTCTGTCTTTTCAGAACATGACATAGTTTTTCTCTGCTCCATGGAGACCACTTTTTGGACAGTGTTTCTGAGAACTGTGAGCCCCCGAATTGGCTCATCAGGAAAAAAGTTTTCCGCTTAAAAAGAAACTTAATTTTTTTTTTTTTTTACCCAGAACACAGAGCATGAGTCGGACTTATCCAAGCATCCTTTATCTCCTCATGCTGAAGGTTCATTCTCAAACCTCACTGACTCACACATTACTGAAAACTGCTGTGCCTGGTTTCTCATTCCTTCTCCATTCATAAACGCATTAGCACACTCTGCTCGCTCTCTTCGCACATAGTCCACAAGCACAATGGACCCAACAAGTCAGCTGTTTCACTATCTATTGTGGAATTCATTAAGAGAGCTTCCTATGTGATGGCTATCGAGCCATTTTGTTTATTCTTAATATAAGCACAAAATCATTCTGGGAGCATGGACTACAGTGATAAGCCATAATTATGTCTTTTGTTTTGATCTAAAAGTAGAAATCAAGAATCAAGAAAGAACATAAATTTTTTAAAAACTGTTCTGGATTTCTACTGTAGTCTGCAATTTATTGGCAGCAAAATTTTTAGAAATTGTATACCTCTTACTGTATTTTGTAATCAATTACATTTGTTTATTTACTTAAGAATGATACATCACATAGTACTCAAAATTAGTTAGTTCCTGTTATCAGTTGCATTATAGCAGCTATAAACAGTCGCTTCCTCACAGTCCAATATTTTTGTTAATAAAACAAAACAAAGAAAAAAAGAACACAGCTTTTTTTTTTAAATTAAAAACACAATTTCTGTGAATTGCAAAGCATATACTGTATGTATAAGAATTAGATAAATATGTGCAAAATATAGGTTTATCAACCTTAGATTTTTCATATCATCCATGTATGTCAAAATCTTTATAGTATATTACAACAGTACATAGCTAACCTAACTGTCTAATATAGCATCGGCCTTTAAATAAAACCATGCAAATAAAACCATGCTAAATATTAGTCCTAATTGCTAGGCTCCCTATTTTATTTTATTTTATTTTTTTCAAAAATGGCAGCTGTAGTGAACCAAATGCTGTGCGTTAAATTGAGGCAGTTGTTCATCTTACGCCACCATAAGGAATGACGTTTAGTTTATTGGTATTGGTACATTGGTTTTTCAATGAGATATTACACAACTGGTTTACTTTATATCATATGCTTATTTTAGTTTATTGAGTTTATTTGATGTAGATTGAATAGCTTGAAAGTAAAATTAATAATGTTCTTTTAGGTCACGATCGGTTCAAAAGTTTTATGATACGCTGCCATCTTTCCTGCCATATGCCTGAAGCAATATCTTTGTCTAAACTTGACTAAACGTAGCTAAAGTAATGGACAAGTAACAGAATTAATATACTTAAAGACATTAATTATTAATGACAACTATATACAACAATTCAGTGCATGTACAACAGATTTACACAATTGTTTCAGAAATGCTAACAACTTTGCAAACAAAAACAATGCTCTGTCACACTCATGTGTTCTCCATAGTACTTATCCTGTACTGGGTCGTGGGAGGCCTGGAGCCGATCCCAGGGGACTTGGGGCACGAGGCGGGGTACCAACCCCTGGATGGGGTGCCAGAGTCCATTGCAATGCACAAGCAAGCACACACTACAGGGAATTTGGAGAAAATCCCAGAGGAAACCCAAGAAGCTCAATGCAACATGCAAACTCCATACACAAATACTCAAGTTGGAAATCAAACAATTAAGGATACTGAAATTTAAACTTCACTTGGTGGTTTTATGTAATTTAAGCCACTTAAAAAAACAAATATGACTATTTGCAAAACAAAAATAAATGATTAAATTAGTTTTTAAAAGAGGTCAAATTATCTTAAAAATTTCACATGGGTTTGATTCAGATTGAGTTAGTCAGTCAGTTTACCCCAGATGGTGCAACTTATCCACAGATCAAATTACTGGGGCAAATTCAGCCACAGGAACCCTTTTTTTTTTCTTTTTCTTTTTTTTTTAATAAGAAGCCATATTTTTAGAACTTATGTCATAGATGATTTCTGATCATTTAAATTGATAGGAAACCTCCTGAAATTAGGTTAGATACTGTAATTGTATTTCTGGATAATTTACCTTATCCTGAGGACCACATACAATAAGTAATACATAATAAGTAATTCTGATTTACTAATTCAGTCTACTTTTGATTTTGTTGTGTTAAAAATTAGGGGAGATATTGCATGGCTCAACTCAAGTGCTTCCACAGATATCATCAAGAAGAATTCATCCATACGAATGATTCAATCACAAGTCATAACAGTCATATGTAAAGGCTAGTTTGGAGTGTTCACTTTATTTACAATGTTCTTTAATTTAAAAAAGAACATCTGACACCATAGGTTTGGCAACTCAAACTCAAAGCCAAAAGACACAACTTTTATGTTCATCCACAGATTATCAGTAGCCATGAGGGCATTTCAGATCCCTCAGGATTTTTCTTTAAATTCACACCAGATGAGCACTCATGTTTTCCACTTTGTCACACTTCTCAGTCTCAGTTTTACTCTGTGTGTGTGCGTGTGTTTGTGTGGGAGTGAGTGTGTGCTTACACCACAAAGTCATCTATTGTTCATAAATCTGCAAAGCCTCTTTATAAACAGGCGGAATGAGAGGAAAATCACATCACTATTGGATTTGTCCGGCTGTCCGTGGTCTCGCTTTGAGTCATTCTGCCTCATGTGTCATCATGTTAATGCTCATGACACATAACTGTGGAATTTTATATTAACGGAAATGAATAAAGGACTCAAGTCATGGTAAAGACATCACATCAAAAGCAAAAATGTACAGCGTCAGTTTTCAATTTTCAATTATTGTCATACTGCAATAGGGAGTTATTCTTTACAGGATAATAATACTGTACTGTTTATTATTATTATTATTATTATTATTATTATTATTAACACTTAAAAATGAATCTTTTTAATTTAGATTTTTTTTTATAAATATAGAAATATGGCAAATTAAAAAGATAATTTTTTAATCATTGGTATCATTGCTTAATCTTATCTTTATTTAATTATTTAAAAACCCTTTTGAATTATTTTGACTTAGTATATACATTATATATATATATATATATATATATATATATAATCCTATTCTAGATTTGTATATTCTTTTTCTTTTTTTGTTCTAAAATTTGAACACATTTTTAATCATATAATTTTTACTGCTGGCACTTTAAGCCACCAACTAGTTTAGAAAACTACATTTCACTCAGAGTGAATATTCATGTCCTGGCTTAAGCTCTCGGCCATAGTGGACATTTTTTTGCCATATTTGAAGGATAATTATGTGCTAATGTGCTCTAAGTGAGATGGTTGTTATATGTGTTTGGGAAAACGATACCTTTTGGGGAAATGTGTTCACAGCTGGTGTTGATTGGTGCAGAGGAATTTCACACAGCAAGTGAAAGCAAGTTCATGTGACCACTCTGCCTGGATATCTACGAGAGTGCGTTACAACAACTGACGTCTCTCTTACGTCCAAAATCACAACCTATTCACTACATACTGCACTAGTTTCACAGTTTGTGGTGAAGTGTAAACACCTCCTAGCTCTTCCCACTGAGTAAGTCGAGAAAGGACACAGGAAAAGAGACAATACAAACGTATCAACCAAATGACACATTTTCACGCTATGAAATGGTGTTTGACTTGTTGACATTTACCGACGTGTGTAAATGGTTAAATGTTGACTTTTCTGCAAAAACAAGAATTTTCCCATCAACTGATTTCTGTATTTTTAAAGCAGGGCATTTTAAACGCATTTTATCCACTGATCATATTATTATTGGAGTAAGGAGAGAATTTATACCAAAACTGGTAGAGACTAAGAGACCCCCCTGTGTCCCATCATGTAAATTGTTCAATTCTCAATAGTCTTTGATTCTTTTGGGAGCATTTTAAGAATTTGTACTGCTGTAAGTAAAAATTAGAAACTTGCAAATTTCAGGGCATGGACCGAAGGATGTAGGAGCGAGGACTGAAGGAGAGAAGAGGAGAGGAGAGGAGAGGAGAGGTGAGGAGGTGAGGAGGAAAGAAAAGCAGAAGAGAGGAGATGAAGAGGAACGTGAGAGAGAGTGGAGTAATGATTGTTATCTGCCTTCAGCGTTTCCATATGTCCAGGGGACGTTTATATTACTATTATGCATACATTTTACTGCTAAACCATTTTAAAGCATTTCTGGTGTGCCCTTAGCATTTATTCACATATCTCTCTCTCTCTCTCGCTCTCTCTCTCTATATATAGACCAGATTTCTTCTATATATGAGGCATTTATCTTTAAATGAACACCAGACCAACACTTCATGTTTTACCCTTTATTACACTTCTCAGTCTCAGTTTTACTGTGTGTATGGGTTGTGTGTGTTTATGTGTGGGTGAGTGTGTTTGCTCATTTCTTGTAACTTTCTGGAGTTCATGTTGCTAAGGAATGTCTCGTAAGGCCGGTCCATGTTAGCAAGATTTTTATAACCCATGTAAGAGGAAGTGCCCCCCATATCTCCCCTACTCTCTCTCTCTCTCTCTCTCTCTCTCTCTCTCTCTCTCTCTCTCTCCCTCTCTTCTTCGCCACCAGGTGTGGAACTGCTCCTGAATTTCAAGCCAGAACTATAAACTGTTGCATGTATAAAAAGCTCTTTATATGTAGCCTATGAAAAGGCTCTTTATAAAGGGATTTCAGTTTCATCTTTCCATATCATTACACATGATTTTTCAGACCGTTTATTAACGTTTATCAAAAAAAGGTTCAGTAATGTTTTTACTTTAGCATTATGGAGAATTGTGTGTAGAATGATGAAAGGGGGGGAAATTATGTAGAAAATGTAGAAAATTTGAAAGGGCCTAAAAAATGTTCCATATGCACTGTATACAGTATAGGACATTTAAATTCATGGCGAAACAAATAGAAATGTACGGTCAAATGTTTTTCACATGTAGTCACAGATTACTCCAATAGCCATGTGAGATAAATGTATATGATTTTTTTCTAGAAGTGTAACAGCTATGATTTAAAGACTTTCTACCAAAGAATGTTCTGATTTTAGCGCTGACTAATTAACATCTGAGTTTTGTGTAAATCCTTTCGGTGGCCTAATGTTTCATTTTTTGTAAAAGTTGGATCTAATGGACTCAGTTCATGTATGCTCCGATTGTGGGGGGGAGGGGGGGGGAGCTGACAGGAAACACATGGCATGGTGGAGTAAAGGCTGGGAAGAGAAAAGTGTGAGTGTGTGAGGGAGAGAGAGAGAGAGAGAGAGAGAGGGAGGATGTGTGGTACAAACTTAGTAGAAATGACTCTGCACATCGTGTAACTGGTAACATCGTGTCTTGTTCTGTGCTTGTACTTTCCAGAGATGGGATAAACACAGGGACAGTCGGAAAGGGTAGACATCATTTTGTCCCCTCTGTGTCCCCTTGTGTCCCTTTTCTGCTTTTCTCTTCTGCAGACTCCTGACCCAGGCATGTAAGTGCAGCCAGGGGCTCTTTATAAAAAATAAATAAATAAATTATACAGTTCTGTTATTACTCAGTGAACCTTCCTGCTTTGTCTACTCTGTGCACTTTCACACAGTCAAACTGCTCTCTTAGCAGGGGGGTGAACCCTGATCCCCCCTTAAAAAAGAATGTTCAGCTGCTTGAGGTCTCACATGGAGGTCTGAAGCAGTGATCCATGACCTCTGTGACTTTGACCTCGAAACATGGCTTTAGATAAAGGACAATCTTTTGTTTTCCTGCACCTAAATGATACGATCTGAAATATATCTGAATCTGAAACAAAATTGTGTTTTTATTCCAATAATTGACCCTAAATATTTAGATGCACTTAATCTGATATTGGCTCATTGATTGGTCCACTTAACTTAGCTTGCATTGATAATGTATTTATTTACTGTTTCAAATAATTTATTAATTGATTTATGTTCTTGATATTATTAAATATAGAAACACAAATAAATACATAAATAAATTGAAACAGTTACATTTTAATTTACAAACTCATAGGTGCTCATTATATATTTAAGATATTATATTTTTAACTGTATTTTTTATTCAATTAATTCCTATAGGAAATGTATTTACAAAATTTACAAATCCAAATGCCAGTGTGAATATTTTAAAGCAAGCCACAATCTTAATATAAACACTGTTTATTATTCAAAAGTTTCTTTAAACATTATCTTAAAAAGAATTCATACAAATATTATACAAATGAAGTAACAGTTGCATACCTTTATATACCACTCTGTACCATGCATATTAACTGATTCCATAAAATCCTGCTTCATCAGTGTTAATCCAATGCGAGATCACCAGAAATTCTTGTAACCATGTGAGTAATTTGTTAACTTGAACCAGACAATTATTGTGGTGCATGTAAACACATTCACTTCGGCTTGAATTTTATTTCAATCTGTAATTATAGGAACAGATTGTAACAAAAAAAATGTCCTTTAACCCAATAAACTCCAGTGTTACTTTACTCACTCCTAGAAATTTCACTGATTCTGAATAAAATGCTTTAAAATGAATACACGAATAATAAGGCAGTATTGAGCGTAGTTTAAATCCCCATACATGCTCTATTTTTCCATCGCCTGCTTTTATGGAAAAAGAGGATAAAAAGAGAGAAACATGTGGTTGAAAAAAATCATAATTAAAGATTGTTAGAAATAAAATGGTCATATCAAAAGTACCACCAAATTAAGAGACCACATGGATTTTGTTTCTGCTTTATAAGAGTTGTGGGTTTGGAAGAAACCTACCAGTTTAGAAGACACTGTACTGTAGAACTCAGATACTGAGATTTATAGGCCAACTGGAAAGATACAAAGACAAAAGCACATTCATCATTCATCATGCTGCTTTTATCTCCAGGGACAGTTTCAAGAATTGATATTTCGAAGTTCAGATTTAATTGGTGATCTTGAAAAGCACACTGTATAAATTGGAAATTCTTAATAAAAGGCAGTCTCAGTGATTCACACACTGAAATCAAGTACAGAATTTATGTCAATAACTCCAGGGAAGTTTTTTCTAGTCACCATTTCTTTATATGTAGATATGAACCATGAAGTACATCAGACTTAGCGATGAAATAGCTATTAGTTGCTAGGAATTTCAAAATACATTAAAATGTTCCTTCTATTTTCATCCAATTCCCACCCACTTTCCAGTTCTCCCCTACATATGCATGGTTCCTCTGAGACATGTGAAGCACGCCAACTACTTTTTTTTTTTTTTCAAACTGGCACGGTTGCCCATGACTTGCTAGTATTGTTTTGAGCAGTAAGGAATAAAGTATGCCCTTTTCATTCAAACTCTAGTTCAACAAGGATTTTCTGATGTGTCACTCAGAAGCCTATTTATTTATTTAGTTGTTTTGTGTATGTATGTATGTGTGTATGTATGTATGTATGTACTGTATGTATGTATGTAGGTGTGTATGGATAACCACAGAAAGAACATCAAATACACAATCTGCTAGGGATTTTGGAGTGTGACAGTTCAAACTGTATATTATGTGACCAGTGATTCTTTTTTCTACAAAGAATATGAAATGATATGTTTTGGTTGTAAGTAAATGGCATGGACATGGGTTTCTGGCGTATCTTCCAGACATTTAATACCCTGAATTAATCACAAACACAGGATTATCTTCAATTGCAAACAAAACCAATCATCATAATCAGTCCAGTCAACCATGAAGATGTGCCCAACCATGAAGATGTCTCTAATAAAACCACCACCATTACCACATCTCTCGACCCCCAGTGTACAAATAACCCACCTTATCTTGCAGGCTCCTGAGAGACACAGTGGTATATCTGCCCTTGGCGTAGAGGCGCTCAGGGTGGCGAGTGCATCTGTGATTAATGTGCAGAAGAAAGTGGGCTGGGTGGGTGGTGGGTTTGGAATAGACATGGTAGACTTACCCAAGACCTCAGGCTTATTGGGACTTGGGGTCCCCTCACAGCTGGTGCATTCCCAGAGGAAGGAACAAAAAGATTACAATTAAAGGAAAATTCCAGTGTTTTTCTGAAAGGATTGTTTTCCCAGTGGTTAAAAAAAATATGACATCCTTCCAGAAGTTTTTTTTTTTTTTGCCCAAAAGGCATTTTGATTTTAATTAAATGTAGTGTTTCAATGCATTTGAATATGAATGCATGTATAATGTTATATGTGTTTAATATGTGTATAATGTTAATGTGTCCTATGCAGAGTGAACATTACCAATATTAAAATGAATCATGAAAATAAAGTTTGCAGTGAATTGCATTTATGCTTTAAATCTCTTTTTTTCAGGCCACTCAAGTTCTTCCACACCATTCTTTGGCAAACAATGTCTTTAGGGACATTGGTTTACACAGGAACAGATGTTTGGAGTCGGCATTTTAGTTCCAGTGAAGAAAAATTGTAACGCTAAGGGCATACAAACCCAATTTACTGTGTCCTTTCTACTTTGTGGCAACAGTTTGAAGAAGAACCACATGCAGATATGATTATTTATCTTTGCTGATAATAAAAATACTGGAACATGTGACTGACAGGTATCTTTTGTTGTTCACCGTATTAAATGTTGATGGTTAAATAGTTCTGGATATCTAATCTTGGCTTGAGCCCTGGGTTTCGTTTTCAAAAACTGCATTTTTTGTTTAACTGCGCAAGCATTAGGCATAGCCAACAAAATGTCCTGCAAAAAAATAAAAAGCAGCAGTTAAATGACAGAACAATTTCGAGAGCTGTGAAGAAAAACACAAAAACAACAGTCAATGACATCAGCAGCAACCTCCCCAGAGAAGGGGTGAAGAGATCACAATCCACTGCTTAAAGAAGACTTTAAAAGCAGAAATATAAGAACCATAACATTTACAAAAAGTCAACCACTAATTATCAGTAAGGATTTAAATTCACCAAGAAATTCAGAAATGAGTCTTAAAGTTCAGGAATTAAGATGAACCTTTACCAAAGTGGTGGAAAGGCCAAAGTGTGGAGAAGGAAATGATCTGATACAAACTTATGGCTCAAGCGTGGTGGAGTTAGGTGTTATGGCTTGGGTTTTCAGATCTCAAGCAAGCTTACTAATCTTTATTAATAATAGAACTCGAGATGGTAGCCTCAAAATGGATTCAGAATTCTATGGGAAAATGTTGTCTGACAATTTACAGAGAAATGCATCCGATTTAACTGGGGACAAACAGTGACTCCAAAATACACTGACAGCAAAACAAAAGAATTTATCAGGGGGAAGGGAGAAATAAAAGATTTTTAGACTGGCCAAATCAATCACCAGAAATGAACCTAATTGATTTTTCATGCATATCACCTTCTGAAGAGGAGACTGGAGGGAGAAAACCCACAGGAGAACTGAAAGAAGTTGCAGTAGAGGCACTGAAAGCATCACAATGAAGAATGCAACAGTTTGATGAGATTGTCAGTGGGTCACTGGCAAGGGAAATGCTCACAATATAAGACTATATATATCTACACGTTTGATCTCCAAAGAGGTGGGTGTTCTAGCATAAAGGTAAGATGTTTTAAGTGTTCCATAAAAAGTAAATATGAGGAAATAAAACTTGAAAATCTGATTTATCATCTCATATTCATCTGTCTGATTTTGAACCTAAATGTCTTCAATTTAAAGCAATAACAAAAATATAAATCTTTGCTGTTCCAATACTTTCTAGTGAGCCTGTATATTTGATCTTATTTCATATGCACATGCAGTGTCTAAAAAGTTTTGTAACTCTTGTATTTTTATTTGTACTGCTTACACTACAGTATAAACATGGCATATATACAGTTCTTATTTTATAGCATTTTGTTTTGCAGCTTATTATTTTATAGGACAGTTCCATAAATGATGACACAATTAGAGCAGTGCATTGGTTTGTAATAAAATACCAATAACAATAATATTTTAGGAGAATACAAATAATGGTTGACCTGCACTTTATATACAAACTTTGGTTATATATAATGAAGCAATAAAATTCAACTTTTAGTGCAATGCATTTTTTATAAGGGAGGTGTTTAAATCAATCCAAGCTGTACTAAATGCAGTGACTACATGGCTTTGAGTCACACTTAATGTTGTATGTTCAAAGTTATGCACTAAAAGTTTTAAATGTTAATGGGTTGTTGGTTATACTGTATATGATTATTATATAATTTTGAAACAATTGTATAGCACATTTTACATTTAAACAAATATGAATTATGAAAAGGAATTAAGTTAATTTAATTACATTAAAGTAAAACAAATTTTTGGGATGTTTTAATAACAAATATAACAATGTTGTCACATTGTCTCTCACCACTATATAAAGTAATCTGAAGCTGTCACCAGCCATTTAGGTGATAAAAAACATTTTTTGCTTACATTTGGTATTTTTCAGCAATGTAGTGGGTTAATAAATACATATACTGTAATTAAACAAAGCACTTTTTATTTTACAGTTAATGCACAAAGGCCACCAGCATGCACTACATCAATCTGTGAAGAGAGTAGAAATTCCTTCTTGTGCTAAATTTATTTCTTAGAAATAAATTATTTTGGTGGCTATCACTGTAGTAACTTAATTTGTATATAAAATATAAATTTGAATAGTACAATAATATCCTGAGGTTTCAATTGATTTGTGGTAAGCACTTTGTATAGTACTCACAAAGTACCTGAGTGTTTATCAGTAATAATAATAATAATAATAATAATAATAATAATAATAATAATAATAATAAAATACTATGATTACAGAGAGGTGACACATTAAAGGAAAAAAAAACAGCTATGCTGTGTAGCTGTGTGATATTTCTCCTTTATTCTATGATTAAACATTTGTATCCTGATGGGTGCGGTCTCTCCCAAAGTGACTCACATGCTGTCATATGAAACAACCTTTATACAGTACTTATTTACTCGAACCTACCTGAACTACTATAGGAGATTTTGGTGAAAGATATCCCGAGATGCCGCATGCAGCGTCCTAAAAATACATCTTAAATATAGAGGGGTTGGGTATGCTTTGCCCCTTCAATCAGCTTGTTTTATTTTAGGAGAATACAAATAATGGTTGACCTGCATATATATGCTTGACTTTATATATGCATATATGCATTTTTTATGATGGAGTTGGTTAAGTCAATCCAAGTTTGCTGCACTAAATGCAGTGGCTACATGGCTTTGAGTTACACGTGATGTTGTATGTTCAATAGTAATGTAAATTATGCAAGTTTTAAATGTTAATGGGTTATTGATTATATATGATTATTATATAACTTTTAAACAACTGTATAGCACATTTTTACATTTAAATAAATATGAATCAAATTAATTACATTAAAGTAAATGTTATTTTTCTTTCTGTTTTAATAACAAATAATGTCACAAAGCAGAAAGTGGGGTTTAGATCTAGATTTAGACCCCTAATGAGCAAGCCAGAGTCAAAAGTAGCAAAGGGAAGTCCCTGAGATGACATTAGGAAGAAACCTAAAAATATTATAAATTATTATGTGTCCAACCTCCAGGGTCTGGGTTCGATTCCCCGGCCAGGCTCGATTCCTGTCTCTGTGTGCATGGAGTTTGCATGTTCTCCC
>JAQMYL010000007.1:14582940-14594897 GCA_030014365.1 Clarias pachynema | reverse complement strand
TCTGTAAATTTAAATCATGTTTTTATTAAGTACTCGGTATCGGTATCGGCGAGTACTGAAATTCAAGTACTCATACTTGTACTCGGTTTCCAAAAAAGTGGTATCGTCGCATCCCTAGTTTAATGGCTTCGCTCAAGGGCCCAACAACGAGCTGGGGCTCGAACTGCCGACCTTCCGATCAGTAACTCAGTGCCTTAGCCCTCTGTGCATTGCCACAAAATTATTTTGGGTGGTCTTTAGAATAAAGTTAGGGTTTTATGTGTCACACATACATTACAGTACAGTACAATTCTTGCTTATCCCAGCATATCTCATGTTTGATGGCAGTGTAAGCCAAGTGTGTGCTGGCTCAGATACCAAGTGACTGCAACCTGGACATATTTATCAATTTAATAATGATGATCAGAGTAAAAGAGACTGCAGACTGTACACTTAAATTATCAAGACAAGAAACTGCAGCCTCTTCCTACAGTACAAGTAGCCTGCTAAAATATCTTGCGCGTGAAACTCAGCACATAGGGTTCATTAATATCAGCTGCTAGCAAGGTGATATAAATGTCTACAGACAAAGTGAGGCCAAATAACTGAGCTGACAGAGTGGTTATGTTCTTCCTAATGATCCGCTGCTATCAGTGAAGTACAGCTGGACTTCCGTAACTATGAAAACATCAAAACATACTTTTTACAGAAGCATTTTTCTGAAGTGAAACTAAACCAATGTATCAAACTAATGTATTTCATTTAAAATCAAGCCATAGTGCATGAGCTGTATGTTGTACTTGTTCACAGTCTGAAAAATGGTATCCACGCAGCACTCGTCACTTTCATAATCTGTGTTGTTAGTCAATATTAGACCAGACCAATGTCCAGTTCAGAAAACATGTCAAGCCTGAATCCAGTCCAGCCTGAAACACACCTCTTTAATAGTTTTCCATCTCATTGCAGTTTTTTTGCAGGTCACATGGAGCGAGCAGGAAGCATTCAGCTGGACATTCCTGACTTCAGCAACTCTGTCCTTTCTCACCTGAACCAGCTGCGCATGCAGGGCCGGCTATGTGATATCATTGTGAATGTGCAGGGCCAGAGCTTCCGTGCTCATAAGGTGGTCCTGGCTGCAAGTTCACCCTATTTTCGGGACCACATGGCGCTGAGCGAGATGAGCACTGTGTCCCTATCGGTGATCCGCAACCCGTCTGTATTTGAGCAGCTCCTCTCCTTCTGCTACACGGGCCGCCTGTGTTTGCAGCTGGCCGACATCATCAGCTACCTGACAGCTGCCAGCTTCCTGCAGATGCAGCACATCATTGACCGGTGCACGCAGATTTTGGAGGGGATCCACTTCAAGATCAGTTTGGCTGATGTGGAGGAGGAGCTTCGTGGCCGCCGGAGCACAGGACGAACCATTGAGGCTGAAAGGGGTGGCTCGCGCTCGCTCAGCCCCAGGAGTTCAAGAGTTATGGCTACACATGGAGTAGCTACTGGGATCATGGAAGTGAGCGAGATCAGAGAGGTCAGTCCACCTGGGGAATCCATGAGCCCTCAGATTGTTGAGCACAGTGGGCTCGGGCCTGAAGCTGTGAGTGCTGTGAATGAGCCCATACTGCGCATTAATCGGGCAGGGCAATGGTATGTTGAGGCAGGGCCTGACATGGAGAGGAGCAGAGATGAGACAATGCATGTTGTGGAAGGCCTGCGCATCAAGACTGAACGCATGGAGGAGTGGATGGGGGCGGAAACTCAAGCCTCAGCTGAGGAAGGGAGCGGGACGGAGGAGGGGCCTACTGTGATGATTGACACCTCAGGACGAAGCACACTGGTGCAGGAGGGTTTCGTTACTGGCGCATCCAGAGCCAAAAGCTCTCAGCCATCCAGCAGCTTTAGCGAGTCTGAGAGGTGTGTATGTGTGAGCATTTTAAAGGCTGAGTGACATTGATTTAGTATTTAGGCAGAAAAAAGCACTCCCTTAACAGGCATGTGACTGTAATTCTTGTGTAAGGGTACGTATTAAGAAATCACATGATGACTATTAAATGAGTAGAATGCCTAGGAAAATAAGTAATGCTTCTTTAACTGCTAATAGATATCTTATAGGCATTTAGATTTTGGTCCTCATTTAAACCATTATAAGTGCTATAATTATGTGATGTCATATTTATTCATTGCATGATTTATTAGAACTTTTGTGTAGATTATAAGGTCTCTTGCCAGTCCTCTCTTTTTGCTTAATGCAGCTGTGCTATGTGTATCAGGTTTAGTCCAACAGGCAGTGTTGTGGTGATGGCTGAAAGACCGCGGGCCAAAAGTGAGTCTCCAGGAAGAGTGGGCGATCAAAGGCATCCTAGCTCTCAGGTAAAGCTAGCTTTTGCTAGATTTTAGATAATTAAATTTTTGTGAGCAAAGTCTTGTGAGAAAGTCTTGAGTCACCCTTCGTTTCTTCGTATTATTGTTGTAAAGAAATCTTCTGACACTGGTGTATAACGCAAATTATGTAGATTAAATGAAAGAAATGGGAACAAAATGTTTTATTGCAACAGGATGGAAAGTGCCTGAAGATACAATTTAAAAATTGGTTATTTATATAACAACCACAGCAGCAACCTCATTTCCTCTCTCATTTGTTCTAAACTCTCAGCATTCAGCATCATCAGTATACTAATCACCAGCCGGATCATCTGTCATCTGCACCTGTTTCTCACTAGTTCATGCCTCAAGTTAAGGTGTATTTTTATGCTTGAATGATTGATCGGTCACTATGTGGTTTAATAAACAGTAAACATTCCTCTGAAAATGAGAGCCAGCAAAGTCCTTCAGGAGACCTGAAGAAAGATTCCTCAAGACTTTGTTAAAATACAAGAACATTTGTCTCTGTGAAAGCTAAATATGAAGAAATGCAGGATGGCTCAAGTCTTGTGCACAGTACAAACGTTGTAAAAGCATGCCATATTCTTTAGATAACTTTTAACATTAATTTAACATAAAACACGTTCATGTACAATAAATATACAAAAGACAAAAAATAATGGCGTATTTAAAGCAAGGGTTGGGATGAAATAAATTAGTTTTTTAATGCAAAACAAAAATAATATAAACATTAATGTCAAATCTACATTTTTCTGGAATGAATACCTGCAATCAGGTATGGCTTATGTGGTCAAGCTGCTTGAGAGTCATTCAGTCAAAAACACCTTAAAACAAGGCATATCACATACTATCTGAGGCTCCCTTTAATAACACAGGGAAAACTTAATTTTCTTTGTGTAGTGGCCTGCAAAGTGGCATGTTAATGCTGGGAGCCAAAAGTGGTTGAATGGAATCTCTAAATCGTTTTGATTTATGGTTTTCTTAAAAATTCATGGTTGGAGTCCAAGGCAGGGTCAGAATACATGTAGACATAATAATCATAGGCAAAGGCATAGCCTGGAGAAACAAGGATTTGCAGTTTGGCAAGTTTCTGTGAAATGACTCAGACAAGAAGAACCTTTGTCTGATGAAAAACATCTTTTATACTGTACTAGAGGGTTTAGAGAAGTCTCAGATTTCATCTGTATTCAATAGCTTCTGGCAGGAGGGAGTTCTATTGGTCCTTGGCAAGTATTAGTTGAGGGGTCCTTGAGTTCAAATTCCACGACTTCTTGATCCTTGGTTCTCTTTAGCATCCTTGGTCCTTCTGTCTCGCATAGCTTGGGCAAATACATTTGGTCAACTTGAGTTTGTTGCATGCCTCATAAGGTGCCCATGTCTATGGTATGTTTGGGTTGGAGTGTTTCCAAGCTGGTTAAAATTTCTGGATTTTATTAGGCATGCCACAAATTCTCCTTTATTATTCTCAAAGTCCCACGTGGCTCTGTTGGTAGTCTCAGATATTTACTGGTAATGCCAGAGGTCTATTGGTGGTCTGTTTGTGGTTCACTATGTTGACTGGTAGTGGTCCCAGAGGGCTGCTGCTGCTACTAGACATGTGCTTCTCTAGGTCAAGGTCACAGCTTTGAGCTTTTGTAGAAATTCACTGTGTAGTTTCTTGCATTCTAATTAAAGCCTTGAGATAATCTTAGGAATACTTGAGGTACTTGCTACTGATCTTGTTAAGGTCCGTAAAAAGGAAGGATCCATACTCGCAAGTCCCTCAGTGGTGGATGTGCCAAAGGGAGGTTGCATTCACCAGACAATGGAGTATTAATCTGGTTTCTCTCTCTGCTTGGCCAGGACTAGCTTGGTCCTCAGTAATACTTTGGGAATGTCTAATTCTATAATGGTCTCTTTGAAATCCCCAATATGATCAGTGAGTGTTTTAAAGCCCACATATTTTGTGTTGGGTGATACCCCTTCCTTTCTTTTAGCTTGTATGCTGGCTACTAACTTTCCCTGGGTAGCAAAAGAGTATTGGCCTTATGTTAGCGCAACTTTACTTCCATCTGGCCCCCATACCAACATGGAACGACTGAGATGAACTCATCAGGATCAGGCTGCCAGAACACTGTTGTAACTCCTTGTTGGAAAGACCACATCTTATTAATATAATGTTGCACAATGAGCATTGCATTTGGGTCATTTTGAGCTCAGAAACCACACAATTGTTAAGATGCATTTCACCTTTTACCTTAAATTAACTAAATTTAACCAAGGTGGAATAACTCCAGCCATGGAAATCTTGTTTGTAGGAGAACTTGTTTTTACTTTCTCACCTACCTATATTACAATACATGCTGAGTTATTTCCTTTTGTTGGCAAGGTGTCTGGTTACCAGCTGCTTCTTTTTATATATTCTGTATCACTCTTGGAAACCACACACATGCATTCTGGTCTGAATTCAAGTTCCCATAACATATGTGTCTCAGCTGTCTGGTTTTACAGGCATTTAAGTATTGTCAGATTTAGGCTAGGCTGAGCAACAATAACGAAGGGAGCTGATATACTAGAGATGAACTTACTCAACCTGGCTCTCTTCCATGACTGTGTTTGGCCGCACTCGTTTCTCATCTGCATTGTTCAGGCAGTTTCTTTTTATTCTGTTTCTGCAGTGATTCTGCCTCTTATTCCAGGTTACTCCAGCACCGTCCTAGCTCTCCTGCCATGCCCTGTTGTTAGTATTTGGATTTGGTTCAACCCTCACCTTATTGCTTAGCTAAGGAGGCTTTTATTCTGGGATGATTTCCTAGATAAAGATCATGCTGCTTGGTAGGACATCACTCAGACAGGATTAATGGTAGGGTGCTTTAAGACAAAATGTGCATGCACTTCACATGCACAAACTTCAGTGACAATGACATAACTTCAGTCAGGATATGTCATTGTACAAAAAATGTCAGTGGCATAAATATGAAAATAGAACATTTAAAATTTCAGCTTAATATTAGAGCTGTGGTAAGAATTTGATTCACTTTGATCTTTGGGCATTACTATTTTTAATTCAGTTGTATATGATAGCACTATTTTGCCTGGGCAATATGATTATTTAAATCAATATCATGATTAATTGAATATTTTACCTCAATTATAATAAATGAATGATTGATTATTTTGTCTTTGTTTTTTACCTCATAATTTACTGACAAGGTTTGTACTGTAAATATGCTCAACTATTCAAGCTAGGGTATTATAGACTTTGCAATGAAGTAGAAAATCGAGTCAGTTACTTCCTTCCATCTTCTTGAATCTTTTACTTGTCATTTACCATTTGAATATGCTTGTGTTATCAACCGTTTCATTGTGGAGGCACTTGTTCTTGGGCGTTTGCCAGTCTTTGTCTTATTTGAGCCAGGCACTGTTAATATTCAGTAACCTTATTGCGCTCTAAGCGTTGAAACAGATTGGTGGTATTTTCTATGGTCGCTGAAAATGTTTTTCCGTAGTGTTTGCATTTTTATTTATTTATTTTTTATGTGGGACACATGACTCTGTATGAAGTAGTTTGTTTTTAAGGAGACAATACATGAATGCACACATTTTGGGGGGGTGGACTAGAAATAATCAACGTGCAAGATCACATTGATAAGAGCTTCTCAATATCAGTTACAGGTTTGAAAGTTTTTTAAACTACTAAAAGTAATATGGTTTCAATTGCTGTGTGACTTGTGGTGTTGCCTTTTTTTTTTCTTTTTCTTTCTTTCTTTTTTCTTTTTTCCAAATCTCTCAAAGCGATTATGTTTTTCTGCCCACCTTCTGCGCCACACTCACTGATGATCTACTGCCTTAACCTCTACACAGGGTCACGGTGGGGCACCAACTTCATATAAACTTGAAAGAAGATGTGATACTCTTGCGAAATGCAGAAGAAGGAAGTCAGTTGCATTTCTGCAGAGGCTGTGGTGTATTTTAGTATTTTAAGGACTTAAGAATTTTAAGAGAACATTTATTTAACAGCTTCGGTAGTTCAAAAAGTGTGAAGCCATTCTGAATCGAAAACTGATCCAATGATATAATCATTTAAATCCGCTCTGATAGTATTCAGTAATGAATCGCTCACAATTCTAGTTCTTTTTGCTTCTTTTGTTTTGTCAAACTCTGCTAGTTCTGTAGCCTCCTTATTGAACAGTTTCATTAACAGCTATTCTGTTCTTGCTTTCACTGCCTTTGTTCTCAGTAGTGATGTACCAGTTGTGTTTCTGCCCCTTCAGAAATCTAGAACCATTTTTAATAATCCCATGTCTATATATTTTTTTTCCTTCTGGACCATAAAGATCAACTTGATGTTCTGCTGCTAATTAAGCAATTGTGTGTATGTGCTCGCGTGTGCATGTATGTTTTGTACTATGGGTTGATGATAGATGCAGATGTGCAGTTACTTAAGTATACATTCTTCATCCACTCTGTGTTCCGTAAAAGCGTCTTGTCTTTGTTCTTCTGCTTTATTATTCTCAGCCAGCTCTTTGTTGTTAAAATGCCATACCACTAAATTCGAAACATGAATGGCACCTGTTTCTGTGCAATTTAAAGAGCAAGTACAGGTACAGGGAATGAGCTCATTTTTCTTTTCTGCTCTGCAGGGAGAGGAAGCAGCAGTGTTTGATGTGGGAGGGTATGAGGAGTATCTGCGTGAGCAGGTGGGTGATCGCTGGTTCCGCTACAACCCACGTCTCACCTGTATTTACTGCTGCAAGTCCTTTAACCAGAAGGGCAGCCTTGATCGTCACATGCGACTTCACATGGGCATCACGCCCTTTGTGTGTCGCATGTGTGGAAAGAAGTACACACGCAAGGACCAGCTGGAGTACCACATTCGCAAGCACACGGGAAACAAGCCCTTCCACTGCCATGTTTGTGGCAAGAGCTTCCCCTTCCAGGCCATCCTCAACCAGCATTTCCGCAAGAACCACCCAGGCTGCACGCCACACGAGGGCTCGCATAGCGCCTCGCCTGAAACCACCACCAACAACAATAACGTTGCAAACGCCAATGCTGCCACGCCACGCCGCACTCAGCACGACGAGGATGACGAGTCTGAGGGAACCGGAGCAGGAGCTAGAGGAGGAGCTTCATCTTTTGGCGAAGGGATACAACCGTCGGTCTCCACCACTGGGCCTGATTGAAGGGATTGGGTTCAATACATCACATGGAGGTTGAGAAGATAGAACATTTGGGGCTTTGTGGGGGGAATAAAAAGAAGAAAAGAAGTCAGTCAGCAGCTGATGGAGCACGGAATATCTGGCTGCTTGAAAAGCTGCTGTTGGTCTGATGTTTAAAAAAAATGGTGGATGAGCTGGTGGGTATTTTATCTTCGCTTCTTATGCTTGAGACAACAAAACAAATGCTAAGACTGTTTGCTATAAAACTAAACTAGAGTAATATTGATTAGGTATTTATAAATAAATAAATAACATATGCGCTTTAAACCGCATCTACCTTCAGTTGCGCAAACTGAACCATTACTTCAACAAATGAAGACAAGCCACACTCCAACAACCTCACACACCACTGGATGCAGTTATTTCTGTTTGTTTTGTTTTTTTCTTTCTTTCTTTTTTCTTTTTTTTTCCTGTTTTATTTTAATTTGACTTTCCTGTCTTTTATATGTGTTAGAGGTGGGTTTTTTATATTTTTGTACAATTGTAACAAAAGCTTCAGAATTCAGGACAAAGAGGTGATGTGTTATGATTTGGTCACATTGTATAAAATTGCCAAACTTCTCTGTGCCAGATGGTGATTATAAAATAGAGGATGTTTCAGTCCTCAAATACTTTTGCCTTGAGACAATCCTAACATTTTGATCTGGGGTTTGACGCTGCTGCTCCCCAGCTATAGCTAGGCTAGAAAAACGGGTTCTGTTTTTCTTCGTTAGGGCCCCTCAGGTCTGATCTAATGCTCTAATGCCAGATTCCTAATTTGTTTAGTTTGTTTCTAAGTGCCAACCTGGCTTTGTTATAAATTCCTCTGTTTGCAATTAGTCGATAGGCCTAGAAAAAAGCTGACGGACTTTTAATAATTTGTTGCATTACGCAATTTAGTCTTCTTTCAACAGTGATAAGACTGATATTGGAATGTGGGGGAAAAAATAGCAAATGATTGCTTGGTTCAGTTTTTTTTTTCCCCTTCATTTCCATACTCCAAATACAGCTGCTGAATATAATTCATACAGTACTATAGAAAACAGGAAAGTGTTCAACCTCAGATAAGCTACAGTACCACTCAGTTACCTCTCCCTCATCACTACGCAATACAGATCTGTTCCACACAGATTGGTGGATGCACTCAACTCAGTTTCACGTTTAAATGTTTCTTTCTCCATGTTTCTATATTTTACTGTTTTTTTTTTGTTTTGTTTGTTTTTTCCTTGTAATAAGTGAACAATAAGCGGTTTGTAATTTGTAGATTTTTTTCAGTATCACTCTGACGGTGATGGAGAACGTTAGAGTTGATGGGAAGTGATTCGTTTTGTAGGTAAAGAACCTTTTTATGGCAACCGGCGAAAGAAACTGCGTCAGGAGTGGAACCAAATCCAGGACTCGTGTACGTCTGTCACCAGAAATTTTTTATTTTTTTTTGAAATGCCACGGAATGACTGTGAGATTAGGATTTATCAGAGAAGAGAGCACTTTAAATGTGGAGTCAATTTGTTATTCTTTTTTTTTTTGAGCAGATGTTACCAGCTGGTGCTATGATTCGACTTCAAGTGACAGAAGCTCTCGGGAACCAAAGGAACAGAAACGTATCATAGACATTATACCTCTGACACTCAGTGCAAGGCCGAGGACTATTATTGAAAATAATGAAACAAAAAGACATTGAGAGATTACATCCGACATTTAAAGATAGAATTATTCGAGGGGAAACGGGGAGGGGGGGGGTATTTTCTTCTTTTAAAATATGTAATTATATATTACTGATGCATATAGAGACAACATTTTGTGTGAGAGAAAGGAGAGAAAAGCTTTGGTAAAGTGGAAGGCCATTCGTTTCATGGATGGATGGATGGTGGGGATTTTATTTTTATTATTTGTATTTGTTTTCCTTTAAGGCTGTGAATCACACGTGGTTGTGACCGTAAATTTTTTTCCCTCTTCCCTGATGACTGAGGAGAGCCTAGAAGAGAAACAGCTACTGATGATTTTCAATGGAATGCACCTCTTATCCTCTTAAAACCATTCAGGACTCTTCAAGACTTTTCTACCGTTTCTGTCGCTTCCGTGAATACAGGTCAACACCTCTTTAGAACGATATCAGGAACTTTGTCCAGTTATTTTTGGATGTTTACGCTTCACACTAAAATCAGTTTCTTTTGACATTCTTGGACCTCACGTTACTTTCAACTTCACAAGTGCAGCAGAAGAAAAAAAACAAAAAACATTGACGAACGGCGATGACGATGTAGAAACATCTCCGTAGTTAAGGCCTCAGAAGCAGTAGCAACACGTTGTTATCTGTGTGTACATGCAGCGTCGGTGTGCGTCAGTCAGGTTAATGAACATGCCGACGTCGCGGGTCTCTTTTTACTCCAGTGCAACCTCATGAGAACAGCCAATGTAGATTACAACTTTATATATTCATAACCTCATAATCATAACCTAGTGTGATACGATATAAGCAGGTTTTTTCACATTTTAAGATTGTTTTATAATAGCCAGTCCCATATTGGCAGGGTGGTGGTTATAGTGATTTCTCAGTATCTGATTTATGTTTTTTTTTTGTGTGTTCAATACAATGTAAAGGATTCGTGTGTATGATCGATCATTCCAACTTTCAGAATGTTATCAGAAGTATAAAATGTCGGGGCTGATGCTAATGTGCAGTCTCTTCAAATCTGTCTGGGTCAAAAAAAGTCACTTCAGCCCATCAACATATTTTTTTATTACCTTACAAAACAAAAGTCTTCTTGATTGAAATGTTTTACTCTGACCTTCTCGTTTTAATTTGTATTCGTTTGCTTTTAAAGCTTTAATCACTTAGGAGAAACACATTACCGCAATGTAAATACTAGTGCTATTTAAAATTTCTAATAATCAGCACAGCTACTGCAGATAGACGGCATTGACTGAACAAGTGTTCCACATTAAACGCACACTCCACAGTATTACATATTTTCATGTCGGGATTTACAGGAAAATTGAGCTGTTGCAAGAAATTTCAGCGCACTTTCCAACCAGCGTCCGTCTGTCTGATCATGTTTAGACCTGAAGTGTATTCTGATAAGGTGTTATCCATGTGCATTCGTCCCTCAGCCTAGGAAAACCCATCAGATCACAAACTGAATTGGCCGTATATATCTGTTTAACTCCAATGCAGTGATATCCATAAACTTGCTCAAAGCACAACCTTGACTGTGTGATAAAATCACACTTAGCCAAGCCTGTAGGCAGACTGACTGCACATGAGAGCTACCAACAAGGAAGGGTGTGAAAGCTAAAATGTGCTTCATTCATGAGCTATTACACCAGGGGCGTTCAAGTCAAACCGGGACCTGTCATGAAATTTCACGTGACTGAAGACGTAAAGTGATGTTTACAGAAGAGTTCAAGCACAGTACGATGATGAGACTCTTAACCACAGTAAAACACTTGAATGGTGCAAACATTTTAAAGAAGGCAGTGTGTGCGCAAATGACAATCGCGGCCGAGGTGACTCGGCGCCCCACTGCAGTCGTTCCCATAAACATTCTGTGAGCTGAACGCCTGGTCCTTGAAAATCGACTGATAACGAATTTGAGTAACTTGTGGAAGAGACGCAGCTATCTGTGGGAACTGTACACACAATCATTCAAACAATTATCGCCACGTCCGCCGTACAGACCTGACCTCGCGCTGTGCCATTCCTATATGTTTGGGAGGCAGATATTAAGCAGGAAGTCCAATCATGGTTCTGTTATACTGAGAAAACTTTCTACCTTGATGGCATCCAAGCACTAGTGAAATGCTGGGATAAATGCATTAGTGTAGCAGGGGATTTATATATAGTCTCAAAACTGTACCGTTATTCTGCACAAACAAAGGTCCCAGTTTGGCTTGAACGCTCCTCGTACAAAGCTTAAATTGCTTTAACCCTTAGAGTATGCGGGTCTCGTGAGCCAGACCTCGTTACTTGAATTCTCTACTTGAACAAACAGTGTTGTTACTGTCATCCAGTGAAGTAACTCATGGTGTCACTTCGGGCAGTGTGTGTGTCTTTCACCTTAGAACTTCATTGTCAATAAGTTTATTGATAAAGGTGGACAACTCCTGAATACCACCATTTTTAGCATCATTTTTTTTTTTTTTTTTTTTAAATTTAGTCCCAATTCTTTTTCCCCGATTTTCACCCCAATCTAGTCATGTCCAATTCCCCCCCCGCCACTAGGAGGCTCCCACATCAAGGCTACTCACCACCATTCAGCCAGGAGGGCCGGCGGCCGTCACGTGTTTCCTCCGAACCCCGTGACCCCTGTCGACTTCTTTTTTTCGAACTGCTCGCCCGCGCACCGTTGGGGGCGTCGTAACACACTCGAGGACAGCGCTATCCGCTCCCTCCGCGTGCGCGAGCTCGCAGACGCC
>JAQMYL010000007.1:14553962-14570453 GCA_030014365.1 Clarias pachynema | reverse complement strand
ATCTAAATATTATTGAGCCACTTTGGGGTGTTTTGGAGGAGCGAGTCAGGAAACGTTTTCCTCCACCAGCATCACATCAGCAATCCCTCTGGCCATTGTGCAGGACTTGTATCTGTGATTCTCAAGGCGAATTGATACTGTAGTGGACACAAAAGGAGGCCCTATACCATGCTAATGAATTATTGTGGTTTAAAACCAGGCATTTCAGTTTCATTGTCCAACCCCTGTAGATACATATAAAATGGTTTAACTGCTGTGAGCATGCATGAGCACTGAACTGATATCACTGGCTAGATGAGGAGGTGGATGGAGAGACCTGCCGTCTCTGAGCAAGAACCACAGCAATAGGCAAGTTAATACAACAGCAATGCACTGGTTAAAAGTAATTTTTGCTGGAAAATCATTGTGTGCGCCAACCGTGTTGGTCTCAGGAAACTGGGATTGAGTCCCAACAGAAACAACAGAATTAAGAGAATCGGTCTGGGTCGCTGCAGACCTGCTCACAGAGACGATTGTAAGGAGAGGTCTTTTGTGAGAGGCCGGCACGGACTCATCCTTTTGCTGAAAAGCAAGTCCCTTTTCACAAAGAAACCTCAGCAAATTCAAGCACACTTGACACTCTGCCTTAACTTTGCCGAGAGCAGCACGATCAACGAATGGTGGAGAAGCGCTGCCCGCACTGTCAATGCTGTCGCTGGTTACGCTTGCAGGTGCGCTTAGCTAGGGGGAAGGCATGGAAAGGAGTAAGATTAGATAAGAGACAATGCTGAAGAACTAAAGGGAGATGCTCACCCATGGTCTGTGTCCGAGTGACTGGTGACAGGCCCAGAAACAGGGGACTGTATGAAAACATTAAGCACCTCCCAACTATTTTTTTTTTTTTAAATAAAATCAACGAAGACGGTTAAAAGATAATAGAAATATAAAATAAGGAAAAAAGGATTATAATGGGAAAATGATAGAAATTACATACGCCATTTAGTGACAGGAACAATAATGTGATACAAAATGGCAGAAGAGTTAGATTATAATGGAGACAATTTCCGGACTAAGACAAGACCTTGATGGTTGGAAGTAAGAAAAAATAAAAAGACCAGGACCAAATTTGGTCAAAGGAAGTATGAAAAAATACCGAAACAGTGACCAAAGTTGGTTCCCGGAAGTAAGAAAAAAGGAAAAACCTGACTTGCTGACTTCATGTAGTGGTTCCACTCTCTTTTCTTCAGTGAAAGATCTCGGGTAAAACTGATGCAGCTGTAGAATTAACTAAATGATGTGACCTTGCTGTTGCTGAAAAATTTTCCTTAAATGTTTTTATATGGAAAGCTGATGTCGTGCAAGAATATCCTGTTTGTATGATAATAATCGGTGTAATTATGACACGCTTGGTGAAGTACCAGTGTTGTTGGTACAGTACCAGTGGTGCTGGTGTAGTAATAATGGTACTATGTATAGTAATAGGGAAATGTTATTGTTTTTTTGCTGGAGGTGAATGATCTTGTGTATGTGGTAATAAGTGTGAGGGGGAAAAGCAGACAAGAAAAGTCACTGTTTACAATATCATTTAATCACAATCCCTGCCAGTACAGAATTATTGTTGCACATTAAGTTACACTTTTAAATAATTTCATGTTTTATCTAATTCTGCTTTCCAGTCAGTTCCCCTCCCTTCCCCATTCCATGAAGAAAAGCAATTGTATTATACAAAAATGCAATCCAAAATTTCACACAGTGAATTTTAACCAAAAGAAAACAAAAACATAAAAATAAAATAAAACAAAAACCAGCTAAATCCACATTGGAGAAATAGTTCTAAACATTCCTTAATGGAGTATAATATATATTTAGATATATATATAAAAAAACTTAAATTCTTACTCATGTTGCAGTTGGTTTGTGTACCTTAATTTAACCAATATTTTATGAGCTAACCTGAGAGTAATCAAAAGCAATTACATTTTCCCAAGGTTAGAATTTACAAATTAAAAATAATATGCATAAATGCAAGAATAGCTAGATGTGATTTAAAAAAAAAAAAAAAAAAAAAAAGGTGACCGCAAGCAGTGAGTATGTTCAGCGTGAACAAAAAAGAAAAAGATGAAAACACTCCCATCGGGACTTGTACATGATCATTGACTTAAAAACAGCATCCTATGTCTGAGCTGAACACTAACACCTGCATGTGTGTTAGTGAGGAGTCTTTCCTGAGCTTCTTTGAGCAAGTGTGCCTGATGCTTGACTTCCTGTTTAACACTCACTTATTGGTCCACATGGAAGCCCCTCCCACTCTATCCATCTGACAGAGTGTAATAAATTCAGTACATCAGCTTGCTCCACTGTACATGAGTTTGCAACAAATTACTATGAGAAAAAAACAAGTTCTGAATAAAAACTACACACAAAAATGTTATCAACATTTACATTTCTCTACAGGAAACGAGACATTTTACTGGGTAATGGGTAGATACAAGACATGACACTTTTTGGGTCAATGGGTAAACATAGTCGCTCCCTTCTTTTTTTCTTCTCCTTTTGCACTTAGGGTGTTTCTCCCGCTTACTGATGGGAGGCTGAATGTGGATGTTGCTTTGCAACAATAGTTAACCGGCTGAGCAGTTTTAAATGACTGATCAATTAATTCAGCAGGTCAGAAACTGAAGCCCTTCTGAGTGAAAGAGACTAATTTATCACTGCGTTTCATGTAAGGAAACAAATTCGATCCAGCCTCAAATTCAAATCTTGCACAAAAAAAAAAAAAGAAAAAAAAAAGACATGCACACTTATAAAACGCTGAGAATCCATCATCGGATCAGAGAGTGATGGCTTATTGTTCTGGAGATTTGGATAAATAAAAAATATATTAAATGTAACAAATTTTACAATTCTAATGTATGTATAATTATCTAATCATTTATTTTGCACAGATGCTGTTTTTTCTATGCTTGGTTAGTTTGTCAACAGGCCCCCTCATTACCCCCCAATCACTGTATTTCTGACCAGTGAATAAGTTTTACAATATCATTAACAGCTGTGCACACACGTTTTCTTTTTTTGATTTGTTTAAATAAATGCACATTAAAAAAATCAATTTGCAAACAAACCAAAACTATCAAATTTCTCCCTCGATCAGATATCACAAATGGACTTATGGTCATGAAATTGCCTTAAGCATTTTTTTCTGAAACACAGATTTTCCAAATCAGATGAACAACCAAACTGGCTGATGACGCAACGCAAAAAGTGCAAGGCACTGCGGTTTCCTCTCAAGCGCTGAACAAAAGCGTAATTCCCCTCCCCCCAACATGCTGACGTATTGAAAGCGTGCAAAAGTGGTTCCGCATAACACCTCGCAAAATCTGTACAGTATGCTCTAATGTTCATTCCACTGCATTAATGTATATAATGCTGAGGTCATAAGCTCTTGCACAAGCAATAACAGCATAAGTTAAATAAAATCTGACACCAAATAGGTGTGTTAAATGATGCAGCACAGAATGGCCATTAAACAGCCATTCAGAGTGTATAAACACAAAAACCACACACAAGGTGTTAAACCTACCTAACATGAGAATAATAATGTCAAAGTGGCTGTAATTATGTAATGTGCACATTTAACAGTGAGTGGTGGTTGTGACTGACGCTACATTATATCCACAGTCTCAGAAAATCAATGCTCTGGTGATGCTTACTACGTATTACTAACTATTTAAAAAAAGATTCAACATACTGCATTATTGCTGATTGACAGAAAAGGAGCTAACTGAGTACAGGATTGGACAAATTGCTTTCCCCGGCACCTGGGGCACAGATTTAATGTTAGTTATTTTTTAGTTGCAATTGAATAAAAGGTAGGTTGAAAAACGTGGAAAAAAAAAAAAAAAAAAAAAAAATACAATTGACTTTCACAAAACAATTTCCAATTGGTGCGTACAGTTCATTCTAGAGTTTATTACGGTGCTGTTACAGATCTTTGTGATGTTACTACAGCACATGATAATCAAAGTGTAATCTGCCGGATGGTGGAATAATTTTTACTTATTAGGTTATTAGCGTGCACCGGTCGTTTAAACTTCAGGAAGGTTTATAAAGAGCCCGAGAAAACAGACCAAAATGAAGTCATTCACTCCACACAGTCAGCTCTGTATTGAATAGGAAATAAGGAGGAATTGAAACTGCTAACCAGAGTGTGCACTCGGAAAATAACGCTCAGGATATGAGACACATTCTACTGGGCAATGATTAGATGCAAGACATGACACTTTTTATCTCAATAGGTAAACATGGTTCTTCCCTTTTTCCTCCATTAACACGCCAGGTGTCCTGCTGCAAAAATACTGACAGCCAAAATGTTAACTAATGACTTGCTGACATTTTGTCAATGCTGTAAACACACAGTGCTACGTTTTGTTAGAGAATGGTAGTTTCTCTCAGTCTGTATTAATGTAGTAACAAACTAAGAAGCTTGCAGTACACTGTTTCATTATAGTAGCTTCCACTTTTTAGCCTCACCCCATGCAACCAAAATGTGACATGGAGGCACCCTGGAGATTTTACTTGCGTATTGGGCTATATAGTTGCAATTGACTTCTGATTTTAAACACCCCTAGGGTACGTATGCAAACAGTTACATGGTTTCAGAATTCAGTAGTCCACTTTCAGCACACTTTAGCTAGATGCATTCAGATTTGCTCACAGAATCTAGTTCACGGCTGACTAGTATAATAGCAATAAGCTTACTATTGCAGACATCAATACTTTTAACATTAAACTCCACATTAAAGCTCATTTTACACTTTTTTGCTGCCCCAAGTAATCTTGTAGATGTATAATGAAAATATCACTCCAATAATTTTGCTGACACTTTTCTTATTATTCTTTTGACTGAATACTGCTTGCTCAAAATACCAAATAATGCTGTTTAAAGTCTACTTTAAGTTGTTTTTATCATAAACAATGTCACTCACTTCATCAAATTACTTGTTTACTCTCTAAACTATAGGTACACCTGAGTCTTTTTTAGAACATTCTGGAAATATGAATGAATGTTGGGCTCTGCACTAGACAGTGATTCTCAGTAAATTACTGGATTACGTAAAGCCTGGGTTTAAACTGAGGACTGTTGTTTAAAAAAAGAAAGAAAAGATAGAGAGAGATGGTACAAGGTGCATCAGCACTAAACCCCTCACTGTGGCCTCCTGGAGAAATCATTAACATGCCAATGACAACAGCAACTTCACAGAAGTTAAAAACAACAACAAAAAATGGTTCAAATAAACAACATTGCTTGAGGTCCAATCAGAGGTGATCAGAACAGAACCTCATCTAAAAATTCCTAGAAAGTAAAAACATCTTAAATGAGCCAGTGTGCGTTTAATTAAAAAAAAAAAAAAAAAGAGAAAAAAAAACAAACAAACACAATTAACACACCAGCAGCACCCTGACTGTAAGGCTTTAATCATTTTTAAAGTTGTGGTTTTCTAGGTCTGAAGATCTGTATGCAGATCAAAGTTTTCCCTGAAATATTATATAGTTCTATACATTCATAAAACAGAATGCTCCTTATGGTTTGTCTCTTAGGCTTCTTTTTGTTCATCCTCAGGATGAAACGTAAATATGCCTGGTTAAAATAGATTAAAGCTCAGAGGTATGTTAGTATGCAATCTAAAAACATATACTGTATATAAATTTGAGAAAAAAAAAAAAAAAAAAAAAAAAAAAACAACAACGTACAATTGGCTACAAATAATGAGTGGCTTTCTGGTCCTGTCCACTTGCTTTAACTAGTTCTGACCACCTCTGGAGAAGCAAAGCACATTTTTGGAAGCTCAGCTTCTTGGGGGGAGAGAAAAAAAAAAAAAAAACTATATATGAAGCCAAATAAAATAATGTGAATTTGGCCATTTTTCCCCAGGAAGGAAAACAGATTTTGGAGGTCAGTCTGAGCGCAGTTTCAATTTCAGCATGGAGAATGTCGTCACAGCCCTCAAAATTAGCTGGTATATAGTGGAATTGTGAAATAACACACAGAATTTGGACTGTCTATTTCATCAGTTCAGAGGCATGCCCTAGCTGTTTGCCAGGAATTACACAGAACACAAGGCTCCACTCACATGTACATGTATATAATAAAAAAAAAAAAAATTATATATACATCTTTAAAAAAAATCTGTATGAAAGAACAAAATGATTAAAATGTTCATGTGCACAATGTCCATGTGCAGTGATATGTTAAATGCATCAAGAACTACATTAATATCTGTATGCTTAAGTGGTAGAGAAGACAATGTTATCAGACTAAAAAAATCTGTATGGGGGAAGAAGAAAAAAAGGGGGAAAAATATTCTAAATCCTCACACTACAGATATTTAAATCCTCACACTACAATCACAGTATAGAATTGTAGCCCTGGAGTGGAGGATTCAGAAAGTATAAAGCAGCTAACATTCTGTCTCCTTTGTATGATGGTGTATTAAAAAAAGAAAATAAATAATAATAATATTCTCTATATACATGTGGGCAGAGCCTGAGTAAATGATGTACAGTCAGCAGACGCTGAGCAAAGCCACAATGCCTTAACAGCGACCACTTGTATATGATGCTGAGGGGGAACAATACTAGATTCAACTCAAAATAACAGTCTGGTTTCGATTAAAAAAAAAGTGCTGGAGTTATTTTTGAACAGGCAATGTTTATCATACCCATCATTTTCTAATATGTAGAATATGCAGCACAACAGGAGGCTCCTACAGAAATAGTAAGAAGGTTCACAAGAGAAACATGCACGTGTAAACTTCAAGCGTAAAAAGTCAGCATTATGACCGATAACATAACTACTAAGAATGTAGTCCGCATCTAATACGTGTGAGTATTACTTTTTGTTATTAAAATTAATATTACTGTTTAGACCTGCAGGTAAACACATTCATAAAATGTTTCTTGAATGCTCTGGTTTTAAGGCAGTGAAAGAATTTATCATAGAAAAAAAAATATCACAAAACAAACCACCACCACCAAAAAAAAAAAGAAAAAAAAAAGTGCAGATACTGCTTATTCCTATAAAATCCTTTAGGTGTTGCAAAACAAATATAACTCGATTTTTGGATTATTTGTATATGATCAGTGGTCACAAATGCATTAAATATATGGAATGCTCAACATCCCAATACTGCGGTGGTAAAGAAAAAGAATAAGTGACCCAATATGAGTGGAGTATGTTAAATAATTATGCAATGGATGGTTTGGGGTGCACTGCAGCCTCTGTGATTTGGAAATGAAAATAAAGATACAATGTTCTAACTCAGAGTGAGGGACCGTGAGAGAGCAAAAAAGAGAGAGAGAGAGAGAGAGAGAGAGAGAGAGAGAGAGACACCAGATCAGGTAGCATCTAGCTGGAGTCAAACTATGAGCACGCATGAGCCACTCCATTCTTGGTCAGATCTGGGCTGCTGCCCACCAGTTCAGACGACAGGCTGAGTGAGGATGCCTTGCTGGTCAGAGAGGACATGCTGGTGCTGCCCAAACCGCAGTCCTGCACCACAGAACTGGAACCGTTTGATCCCTCACTACAAAACAGACCACAAATAAAGGATATTTAAGTTCAAATCAGGCAGCAGAACATACATCAGTCACTTTAATAGAAAAACCACACTCATGCAATTATATAATCAGGAAATCATTTGACAGCAGTGCAGTTATGTTTGGAAACAACTCCAGGACCTTACCTGAGGGCTAAATGATGATCCTCTCGCTTTAAATTGTGCTCGTTCTGTCCATTCTCACTTCCTGCTACCAGCTTGTATTTCATGCCAGCTGCTTCCTGCAACAAAAATGTTAAGCTCAGATTTAAAGCTTCTTCTACGCTTACCTCTAACGTTTAAGGACTAATCCCTAATCAACACTGGTGGAACTTGTTCCATTTGGTTTTCTACCCACATTTAAACACTTACACGAACACTAAATCGAAGGATCATTTTTACATTTTCTCTGTTTAACAGTATCTGATTTAGACTTTTTTGGACAATCTAAAAAGTCAATTGATAGCATTAAAATATTTAGAACCTTGAGGACTGGCACAGCAATCACACTGCCAACATCAAACACTTGATGAACATTTCTTTGCTGCTTCTCAGGAACTTGAGTGTGCTATTTGCATAATCTTACTTACCAGGGCCATCTCACGTGTCCTCATTCCAATCTCTCTCTCCACCTGGTGTAACTCTAGGCTCAACTGCTCGCTGGAAACATTAGCTGTTGACCACTCCACTGGAGCGACTTGGCCAGCACCAGAACCAGCCTCCCTCTGCAAAACAACCAAAAGCTTTAAAAGTAACCCATATGTACAATTTGTTAAAAGACTAAGCATGCTGCTATAGACCAAATTACTAGTTTGGTGAGGACATAAACCCATTTCCTAGGCACCCAACAGAGAGTGTTGCTTCATTTTGACTGCCAAGCTACTTACTTAATACACCAAACAAATAACTAACATAATATAAGGCATATCAAATTAGGTAGTCAAATAATTATATAAAATTCACAACTGTCCACAGTATTTATCCTCTGCTGATACTCATGTGTTGATAATATTGATAAGTAAAAACACTGGTAATTATACAAGCGTATGAGTTTTCAATTTCCACTCAACATGTTTAACCTTGAGGTGACCCATCATGCCCGATATGTTAGCAGAAGAACTTTAAGTTCACTGTCTATTTTAACAGGTAGAAATATAGTATATTTGAAAAATATATATATACTGTGGAAAAACAATGTGTTGACCTTCACTAGAAAGGAGCCACTGCTGAACAGATATCATGAAGATCACTGCGACATATCACACTCTATGTTTGAATGAGCTCACCTCCATACAGCGAGTCTGTTGGTTAATTTGTTGGTTGACTTGTTGGAGCTCAATCTTCAGCTGTTCCCTGTCCTGGGCAGAAGGTGGCAGACTGGAACCACATAAATTCACGTTTATAAACCATAAGATCACAAAATTTCTAGTGACTACAAAGTCTTTATGACTTTAGTTAGGTCTGCTACAGCAACAATCGAGCCCTCACCGCTCACTGAAGTGTCCCTGAGATGGCATGGTTTGGTGTGTGTTGTAAGAGACTTCATTCCATCCTCCATGATTTACATAGTTGTAATCAACTGAGAGACGAAATGGAACGATGGAGCATCATTATAAAGTACTCAGAAACAGGCAGCAAACACTAATTACATTTTACATAAATAAAAAGTGATAAAAGGTCTGAATGTGTTTGTAAGATTATGTGCATATTTCTGTTAGATGTGCCACATCCCAGCAATTGGCAGACACACCACTTAATTCTGGAAGTCTGTACAGAGAGCAGAGCTGCTAGATGGTTACCTGCGTTAGCAGCATGTTTGGCTGGGGGGCCTGGAACAAGGCCAGCAGGCTGATATCCCGATTTGGACGTACGAGATATTGCTCCAAAGCGAGAGACAGTGGGTAGTGGGCCAAAAGGTATGATGGGGTCATCATCCTTGACCTCTGCGGCTCGACGCTGCAGCTCCACGGCTGGATCTCTTAGACTTTTTTCTATAGTCTGCTTAAGGAGGGGAAAACAAATCACAGAAAACATCAAAAATGTATTCAGTTCTCTTTATTCAATGATGAAGGTTATAGATTATCATGGCTACAATTTATGGCCTTTGGTCCATCAGCGTGTTCTCAGGGAGCAAACTCAACAGAATAAACACTGATAACCTTTTGGTTCTGTACTCCCACATACAGAACACACCAAAGAACTCAAATTTTAAGGTATTTAAAGGATCCCTTATAAACTAAACAGAGATGGAGATCCAGCTTACCATCTCCATGTAGCCTGTGGCTAAGCCATCTTTGGACTTCATATCCTTGGCACCGATGTAGGGGACAAACGTGTCACATGACCATGGTGAGTAGGAAGCCGCATAGTCAGTTTCTCTGACATTCTGAAGTGCTGGGGCGCTCTCACCCATATACTGCGGATCATTTACAGCAAACAAACAGTTTAGCACATAAAAAATCCAAATATTTACAAAACAAAAATTTGCACTTGCATAATAACGCTAAAGGGATAATAAAGTGCTGCATTTTTCGCGGAGCTGTATTTTAACCACATGTTAAATACATAAGGTTATAAAGTAAACTGACTATAAGAAGAACTGGATAATCGGGACTAAAATACTTCTTCATTAAATAAGAAGTCTGCATTTATTTCCCTTCTCTGGTTTTTGAAATTTGTCCACTGGACACCAAGAATAAACTAACAGCCTGGGCAGAAAAACTGCTTGTCCTGGGAGCCTGAGATACTAATGTCAACACTGGACTGTAAAACAGAACAAATAAGATTCACAGGCCGTTTTAAAACATCTTTGTATAATACAAGTGCTGTTACTACAAGCTGATTAACCCAAACCACAGCTTGGTCGATGTTCAAATCTTAATGTGTTTGGTTTAAACATTTTTGACTGTTTGACGAAACATAAGACACTTTGAAATGGACGACTAATGATCTTACATGATTTTGCCCCCTGACCTCTTGCGTATAACTGGGGTCATAAGAATGGGCCAGGTTTGGAGAGGAGGCAAAGGGAGGAGGAGACACGACTTTCCGCTCCTCTAGCTGGGCCATAATTTCCTTTCTCCGACGGTGCAGGTAGTCCAGGCTGGGCTGTGGCCGGGCGTAGGCATTCTGTATGTAAACAAATGCAGAAATGCAATAAAATTAACAAAGTATGTAGGCAGGTGATCCTCTGTACAAGCTTTAACCCCATTGTTCAGAAAGAGGTAGTGACATTTAAACAATATGTGAAAACAATGTCACCTCAGTCCTATTTGCATTGTTTCCCACAGTTCTGAAATATACTCGCTTTGGTAACCAGCAGAACAAGCCACATTATACGAGAGCACAAAATTGGTCTACTATATACAACAAACACATACGACCTTTAACACAATATTTTTATTTGTTTGATATTTATATTAATTTCACATTTCAGAGATCCAACATATAAACCTTCTGCTCCACTTGGCCATATGTGAAGAGTAAGACGAAGTACTCGCAGTAATAAATAAACAGGTACAGGAGCGGTAGCACGAAAGGGGACTGTTCACTACGATCACGGATGACATCGTTTTTCCCGAGTAAATTGTGTGTGTGTGGGAAACACGGAGTTGGCATGTCTATTAAGATTAATAAGAATGCTCATCTTCATGGTCATTTGCAATATAATCAGTATAGCTTTTACTTAATGCAGGATATCCTAGGAGACCAGATGTCTGTTTTATGGTTATATGATTAAATAAGCCCTATATAGCACGCACAACAACACAATAATGGCTGATTACTCACCCTTCCACTGTAGGCCCTGCTGTGACCAGAGTGGTTATAGCTCTCAGGGCCGTATCTGTCCCGTGATTCTGGCAGGTAGGGGGATGAGGCTCCTGCTGCCGGTGCCTGTGGTGGTGGGGGCATCTCCATAGGGACAGGACTCCTGTGACCCAGCTCATCCCGAGCATATGGCGGGAGTGGAGCGTGGCCTCCGTAAGGCGCATGGCGGCGACCGTCGTGATGTGGTGGATAGCTGTAGCGAGGGTCAGATGGGGGAGCGGGGTACTGCCGTTCTGGGGCATAGGACACAGGATAGGGGTCTGGGTAGGCTGCCAAGCCAGGGTCTACTTGCGATCGAGTGTAGCGAGGCTGCAAGTGCTGATAAGGGTAGGAGTTACCTACAGAAAGACAAGCACAAAGATAAAACAATAGATACATATGTACACATGGTACAAAGCCAAGGCAGACACTGATAAATCACTGGCTAAATTTAACCCCACAGATTTTACTGAACATGTGATGGTGCTGGAAGTGAGTTAACTTTTATTTAGCACTCATTGTGAATTCAACAGTTACTTTTCCATCACAATTACCCAACACATGCGTTTGGGTGCTGCAAGTGATTCTCCTGCCAGCACAAAAGTCACCATGAGCAGCCACAGGTGGAAAGCATTACCTGCTACCAACAGGCAATGTCAGACCACACCTAATTTACGACTAAAGCAAACAGAAATGAAAATAAAAGAATCTTAATAATAAAAAATCTTAAATGTAAACATCGCAAAAGCCTCAGCCCAATTTAACCCCTGCATGTACTTTAAATTAGCAAACACAAGTATATCATGTAAGAAGGGCATTCAAGTCAAACAATGACTTCTGATTGTGCAGAATAGCAGAAGTTATGAAAGTAAAATCTACCTTTATTTTTTCTGCCCGTCGTTGGCGGGAAAAGAGTTTGTAGAAATAGTAAAAAGGTTAATGCCAAAGAAGAGCTAAACAGCTTTAATATAATCAGTGATATTATTTCAGGTTGAAGCCCACGTACATGTCTGTCTGTCTTTCTGTACAACAGAACACTCTGCCTAAGGTATTAATACAAAGTAATAACTTTTTGGAAAGGTTGAGTCTATTTCGCCTTGTTACACCCAAGTTGTCTTACATCACCAGCCAAATACACTCCCTGTTCGGTAATTGGAGAGTGAATCACAGATGAGAAATCGAAAAAGTAGACTGGTTAAGGATTAAGATACATATTAAAATGACGGCAGTGTGTTAAAATGCACTTACCACTGGTTTCAGGTCCTATGAAATGTATGAAATGTAAAGATATCACTGAAAGAGTGAGTTCTGACCAATGTATAGACAAACACTCTCTTTTGCTACACTAATGCACTTATCCCAGTGTTTTACTAGTGCTCAGATACCATCAAGGTAAAACATTTTCTCAGTATGCTAGAGACCTGATGCCTCATGCCTGCTGCAGGTCCGGAAAGCTAGCTTCCCCAGAACTCCTTTAATGGGCCAAACATGTAGGCTTGGAGTAGGAGTAAGGTCAGGACTGTACGGTTCAGTCCCTGTAATGTGCAATTGGTTCCACAGACAGAACAGAAGTCTCTTCTGCCAGTTGTTGACAATCGGCTTTTGAGGATCAGGCTTCCACTTGCTAAATGTTCACGGGAATGACTGCAGTGGTCTCCGACCCACCTTGGCCAGGATCGTCATTCATGGACACACTGCCTTCTTTAAAATGTTGTGACCATTTAAATGTTTTACTGCGGCTAAGTAACTTCTCCTGGAAATGTCAAGCAGTCTTGTGTCTTCCTTTACATTATCACAAGTCCCGTTTTGACTTGACCCCCCCCATATATTGGATATTTACTGTGTTAAATTTACTGAACATTTATTTCATGATTATGCTATCCAAAATTAAATGGTCACCAGTGATCAACAGAGACTTGTCTTTGACCAGGTTTAGCTTTGTTTCCTGCTTTGTTAAATACAAATAGTTTTTGTTTTTGTAAATATGAAACAGATTAAATTGTCGTCCATGTTTTTTCACAGTGTATATTTGGCATTTAATCTCAAAGAAACTATCCAGAATTGTAAAACCACAAACAGACTGCACACTGAGTGTGACTTCACAAGCAAGAGCTCTGTAGTGCTGCTGTATTTCCCCCACTCCATCTACAAGGTGGTGTTTCCACTAAGTCAGGCAAAGTATGTGTATAATAGCCTCAGATTAAAGAGTTTACATCATGTCTAAAAATAGTCAAATGGTGCAGCAATAAAGATAATAGTTTACCAGTGGGATACTGAGAGGCGTCGTATTGGGAAGCAGACGGGGGTACTCTGGATTCTGAGTAATAGGCCTCGGGCTGATGTGGAGGGTACTGTGGTATCCGTGAAACCCTGGAGACAGAAGACAGTGGGTGTCCAGCCAGACCCTCTCTCGAGACTCTAGGATGAGATGTTGAAGGCATTGAGACTTTTGGAATGGAGTCCAGGCTGCAGAGAACAAAACAAAAATGGAAATCTACTTGGTCCGTTTGCATTATGGCACGTTCTGTCTTATATAAGAATGTTATGACTGGTTTACAATCATAAAAAGCAGCATGGTACGTTGTTATAAAATTTAGGTCTGGTTATCATATGCAGAAGATGATGACATTAATAAGATCAGTGACCACTGATACAGGCTGTGACGCCATATTTTTCTGTAGCCTCATGCAGTCAAAGTTAAAGAGCAATTATTATTCCCACTTACGAGTCTGGTGGTGATTCTGGAGCACTGAGGCTACCCGTGTCTGGTTTTCCCATCTTGCGAGCCGTGTCGTAGGGAGCTACTGACCCACGGGAGACCAGGTGTGTAAGATCTGATCCGGGTGGCACTGCGAGAATGCCATTAGTGACCATGGCAGGTTTGTGAGTTAGACCTTCCACAACCAATCCCTCATCAGGCAGAAGACCCGTGCTGCAAGCTATGTCCATATCATTAAGCTGGGTCAGTGACTGGCTGAGGGGCTTCCTCAAAGGCAGACGCTTGTTCATCTTGCGGAACCTGGGGTTAAGATGAATAAATCTAAAAAAACTGCCTGCGCAAGGTGAATGCAAACACTGAGCAAAGAGGATTCACTTACTTTTCCAGTTCTTCCTGGGAATGAGCAAAGGTGCAGCTGGCTCCTCTGGGACACCCTCCTTTCTGCTTCATATCTCTACACATGTATGTCTTGTACTTGCTGTGCTGAGGAGCCTAGGAAGACAAGAAGCACAGTTTTAAAAGTTGGCAAGAGTTTCACAATTTTTAGAACCAAAGTTTATCTTAAATCTATCAATCAATAAATAAATATTAAGGCAGTAAGGTCTGAGCCATATGCAGATGAATTTATGTACCTGCTGTTGGTCTCCTGCCTTCTTACTGTGGTTCTGGATGAAGTCCACAAGACCATGCACTACTGTTTTTACAGCAACCAAGCCTTTGTCCAGCTGCTCCCATGTAGGGGCAGGGGCATCTAGTTGAGACAGATCATCAATTAAGTTATTATTTAAAAAGAAAAACTCAAACACCAGTATAACAATTAATCATAGAATACAAAATGTATAACCCAGGAACTCTCTTACTACTCACAGGTTTATAATAATATGATCACTGTAACATGTTATAATTTCTATATTATTATCTTCTCATTCACAAGGATCACTATGACAGAAGCTCCAGATAAAAAGATAAACACACACACACACAATCTGCACACTGTAAGTCTTCTATAAAGTTGTAATGACCCTGTAAAATCTTCAGGACTGAGTTGTTCAGATTTTGAAGATGATAAAGAGGATAAGGAGATAACTGTTCATTGTTGCTGTAAGTAAAAAAAAAAAAAAAGAAGTGTGCTGTACAAAATTACATGTCACCATAAATGGTTAAAAGTAGGAGGTGTTTTTAATAAATAAAAATGGTAATCAATGGTAAACTGCTCTCATTTAAAAGGAAGGAAACACTTTAGGATGTGCTGTTACGAAATCACAAACATTGGGTTACTAACAGTAAAATCTGCTTCATTACATTTAGGTATTTGGCAGACAATCTTATCTAGAGGGACTTACTGCTTTGAAGTTTCCATCACTGGATAGATACTTACACTGGGTTACTAACTAAGTGCCATCAGTCAAACCCAGTTTTTTCATCATATTGTTCAGAATAACAACCATTACATTCATTTGTACTGTGTTTTAAAATAACACTATTAGAAAACCAAACGTTTTCTCATTTATTACTTGATCTCGTTGCTTTACTGAATCTCACTGGTGAGAAATCAAATGTGCTAAAAGTACAGAGCCATAATGAAATGAATTGTAATGTGGATCACTATCTATTTTTTTTTTTTTTTAAACATGCTGTACTTGTATAATATGTGGGGACACACACCTGGGCTCGGGTCGATGTCAGCCAGAAGCTCTAAATGTGGTCTGAGGCGGTTGAGGTTGGCCGGGTCTCCAGTTCTCTGCAAAGCGATGGTTAGCTCCTGTACACTCTGAGCAAAAGAGGCTGGGGTCTGCAACTGAGAAAGTAAGGGGGGAAAAAAAAAGAGAAAACAAAAACAAAATAACATTATTCCCCAAGCCATTTCTTGCAATTACTGATGCATTACTCATCAAATACAAATACTGTACTACATTATCTCTCTCATATAACAGAAACAAATAAATCTTTAATATAACGATCATACACCATCACTTCCCTATTGTAATTTAAGATATATATGAGAAATATATGAAGTCTGTTTGTCCATGATGGCCTGTCAAATCCTTGATACATCCACCCCTTTGATACATCATGAAACTTATGCTATGTATTATTGTTTCAGGCTTGAAGCCAGTAAAACAGTTACACCTCCGCCATTATCCTGTCTTTGTCCATCAAGTTGCTTAGCAACAAAAGCTGGTCAACAGATGGGCTACACAACATGCCAGAAAAACTTTTTACAGCATTCATTATTCATACAAAATTAGTTAATGGAAATTTTATCATAGTGTGTGTACTGCCGTTTAATACACTACTTGCATGCAGACTCGTTACGTACTTCCGCTTTGAAGTAATAGGGCTCGCTGAGTTCCGGTTTGTCGGCCATTGTTTTGGAGTTTGGAGGAAATG
>JAQMYL010000007.1:14526155-14538099 GCA_030014365.1 Clarias pachynema | reverse complement strand
GTCACGTGATCTCAACCGCGGTTAAGACGATAGACCAAAATCTCTACCGGTTGACAAATTTCTACCGGTTAACCGTGAATACCGGTATATCGCCCACCCCTATATGACCCTAACCTGTCTTTCAATGCTGATGACCAGCTCTCACATATCCAAATCACCCAGTCATAAACCTTCACCTTCCATTACACAATGTTTGTAAAAGCAGCTTTAGAACAAAGAATGTCAAGTGCATGTTCTTAGCTTGTGTATCTTTGAATCAATAAAGTGGTTAAAGACACAGCAAAGTAATGTAATGACATTTTAATGCCACAATCCTGTTTTTAAAATTTATTTAAACCATACTTTTGAGAGCTGAAACCGTGTATTTTGCCAGTTTAAGAAGCCACCGAACCAAGTTTAGATGGTATGCAAGAATCAAACATGTAGACAAGTCTGCACAATTCACCCTAGACACCAACAAAAACACATAAATCTACATCTTCGTAACCAGCTTCTTGAGAAATTTTCTGTATTATACGATATAATATTTTCTGTGCTCTGAAATGCTTACTAATTTTGCTATTGATCATCTGAAATTAACAAATGACAATAAATCATGGGTAGTTTGGGTGCCAGATCTGACTCACGGCTAGCTGGCATTCACTGTTTTGTGGGGGCCTGGAGGCTATCCTAGAAGACTTTGGGCATGAGGCAGGGTACACCCTCTACAGGGTGCCTGCCAATCCATTGCACACTACAGGCAATTTGGAAACTCCAATTAGCCTAATCTGCATGTCTTTGGACTAAGGAAGGAAACCGGAGTACCCGGAGGAAAAACCACCAAGCACAGGGGGAACATGCACACAGACCTGAGGTAGTAATCAAACCTGGCCCCGGAAGTTGTAAGGCGACAGTGTTAAACACTACGCCAGATTACCGCCTGTATCAGAATCTGTGACTCCTAAATTTTAAAATAAATGTTATAATAAATAATCAAACGTTATAGAACATTTACCCCTTTCGAATTATTTAGCATTTATTTCAACAGGCTAGTACGAATCTATCAAATCCCACGATGGTAGCATTTCTTGGCAAGTAGCATCATTTGTCAGAACATCGGAACAAAGTTTAGGGAGCTGTAATCTACATGATTCACTCGTACACGCAAGTCGACTCTCAATTTTCACCTAAAAAGAGTCGAATCAATGAGCCAAATCAATGAGTTGAATCCTTTGCATTCGGCACATTGCTGCGCTGTATTTTCCAGTCACGCTCCTGTCCTGAAACTCGCGCTTGTCTTAAAAAAAAAATCCCACCTTTAACCTGATGAAACGGCTTGTTAATGAGCTACTGGGTGTAGACTGGTTGTGATCACGAAATCACTCAAGTGTGAGTAACGCAGGTGGAACCAGGACAGAAACAGAAACACACACATATAGTGTTAGCTCATGTGGCTAAGCTAGCTCAGACTAGACAAAGCCTGGTTTGGGAAACCGCCTGGTTTGAACTAGTGACGATAATAAAATAATATAAGGTTATACGCACGTCCAGTGCATTTTATGTCCACGTTAAACCGTGTACTCCTGATTATTTAGTTATTTATTTGATAAATTTGTTTTTATCCAGATGTTGCTGTTGATTTAAATAACTCCACACAGCAGGCGTGTAAACTAGAGAAACAATATAAGCTAGCAGGGCTTGACTAACGGAATAAGCACATCTGATCAACTCTAAAGTTAAACACAACCAGCATAACCTTTACTATCGATATCTTTATATCTAAATCAGATTATATATCGTCGTATTCGTGAACTAAAATGTAAATGAACGAGGACTGTTAGCTAACACACAACGCTTTCTAACCAAAAATTAACAGCTCCTATTTATTTCACCGATTCTTTTTATAAACGAGGTAAAAAAATAAAATAAAGTTTGTTTTTTTTAACCTCGTTTATAATCTACCAGTTCCACCTGAATGCTCGTGTTTCTATCTAGACAAACACGGGTTTATTTAATAGTTTGATGTTTTTCTTGGCTAGTCAGATGTTTTAGTGATTTGAAGTTGTTTATTTCACCCAACCACAATACACACAATAAACCACTACAATCTTAAACATTCTAACTCAAATCCAATCATCAATCGTTTAGCACAAACCATTGATTTCAGCTTTTCAAAATGGCTTTTCAACGCATCTGCAGTTCGCCCATTAGCACTGCTAACAAAGCTGACACTTGTAACGTTAATAGCAAAAGAGAAAGAATCCGAAAACACGAAATCCTAGAATCACGTAAACGTAATAGAAGCTATAACACAGAGGTCTGTGATAATTACTCTATAAAACGTGTAACATTTTTATACGCATCAGACAATACGCCTTATGCTAACCTGGTTAGCTTATCGGATACTAGCATCATGCTAGCGTCATCCACCTTTCGGTCCCCGAATGATTTTCAGTAATATAACCGCATTTATCGTTCAATCTGCACAATATTCCATTAAATCGGTTTTATATAAATCTAACAAAGATTAGGTACTGACCTAACTGTAGTTCGTGGCTAACAAACTTAACATTACGCACTCGTTAGCAAGTGAGTAAACCTATTAATTGTTAGCAAACTAGCTAGCTAGTCAAGAGCGAAACTTTAAACTACACATTGGTATGGAAAAATACATAAATGCTGGTTATACTCACATTGTGTGTTTAAACCCTGCCATATTTTTTTAGCGGTCTATAGAGAAATTAACCAGTTTAATTTCGGTCATCATCTCGACGAGGATGTGCGCGCGGTATCAGCTTAACTACAAACTACTGGCAAGAAGCCAGACTGCGCATGCGCACTGCAACTAACTCCTCCAGGGCTAAATACGTACGTGCCTGTGTGTACACATAAAGGAGGTGTAAAAGTTTATACAGAGGTCTATAATATATTTTCAACATCTATTTTTACTATACGACTTTAGAAGAATTCCTGTATTACGAAAAAATATACAAAAGACTAATAATTAGAAAAGTCTAATTATGGGGAAAAAAAACTAGACATAACTCAGCTCACTTTACAATATTGACCATAGTTATTTTTGTAAAAAATAAAGAATTAGTCCCATTTAGTTCATGCCTAAAGCCACAATGACACACACAGAACCCAAACAGGCTAAATTTCCAAGATTTTTTCATATGGTAATGAGATGGTGACATGACTTACTTTCTTCTTTTTGCATACGTAATATTTAGATCGCCTTTATTCCACTAAAGGCACAAGACAAAATGGTTAATAACTAATAAGATTTTAGCAATAATATTGAATATCCAACTATTTACGTATACTTTATTAAAACTGTGAACATTAGCCAGAACTAGATTACAAAAAAAGTTAAAACAAGTAGATAAGGATCAGAAACAAGAAATCAAGGTATTTGTGATTTTATAAAAAACATTTATTATGCATACATTTAAAAGACAAAGACCAAAACATAAAAAAATTAAGAAAATAATCCTGCTTTTAAGGTTCTTTAATTTATAAAATGACTTGCAAAAGACCATATTTCAGACTGTACAAGAGGAGAATATTTCATTTGTGTCTACAAGACATGTACAAAGACTCACTACATCAAGATGCACACTTAAAATAAAAAGAATATGTCCAAAGTGTATCATCATAATAAAAATAGAAACTATACAAACAGACTGGTAGATGTACATTTTAAAGAATGGCACAATAAAGAAATAATTATAGATCCTTTCTAATCCTGCTCTGAGGGAGGGGGTATTTAAAACAGTTTAGGGAGCTGTCTCAACCTGCTGAGATCAAGAAAATTTCCTACAGAGCCTTCAGTTTCCAGAAGTGATGCGAGTCTGTGATTGTTGGATAAAGAGGATCGGCGCTGAGGTCGAAGTTGAGGAAGGACCAGTTTTGGATCGTTCTCTTTTTCTGGACTTGTTTTTGTGTGTGTAAGAAGCTGCATTTTAGGCCGTAAATCTCGTATAAGATGGCTTTGAGAGTCTTGAGTGGAAGGAAGTGGTTCATGCTGCCTGTTACCTCCATTTTTTAGAATAAAGCCAGTTTCCCTCCCCACATTTTCTGATGTGTCAATTTGCAGGGAGCAGCCAAGCGCAGAGTCTGCCTGTACTGTCTGTGCTCTTTGAGCTGTCTGGACACAGGCATCCTCTGCCTCATCACTGCTGTTGTCTTCACCTTCCATCAGTCCGTATTTCTTCATATATTTGCAGGTGGCTAGAGACATGTTGGTGGGGGAAAGGATGCTCAGGCCAGTGCTGCTCTTATCCAGTGGAGTCCTTCCAAAAAGCAGAGCGCCGGGGTTGCATCGAGCTTCAGGTGACTGGCCTCCCAGCGACAGGCGGGACAGCTGAGAGTCACTGAGGTACTTCAGAGCAATGGCATTGGCTTCTAAACTCAGATCCACACCGCCACTCGATCCCCACATGCTGGTGCCGACTGGCTCAGAAAGAGTCAGCCTCGGGATGACTGCCTCAGGGTTTATGCAAGCCAGCGTGCTAGACACAAACACAATGATTAATATAATAAAAGACTAAAATAAGATTTCACAGGTGCTTATAAAGTTTTATAAAAACATAACTTTTAACAACATGGTGATGTGATAAAGGTTCTGAAGTATCCTTGGGCCTTGCACTCAGCACTGATGACATGATATTATAAATCACATTCATTTTCACTGCAAGGTGGAGAGCTTTAAGGCCCTTTAATGAAGCAAAGTTAATATCCTGAGCAATGCAAACGAGAAACAGCAATTTAGAGATTACCAACAGCACTGAGGCACAAAGCCCTTTTTTCCCCCTTTGAGTGTAATACATTATCTATGTTTTTTGTTGAAATTCCATACAGTATATTATCAATGCTGAGTCACTGAGCTCTGCAGCTACAAACATGAAGTGTTTGATTTACATAAAACAGAATTGCACTGGACAACAAAAACCATGAAGAGAAAAAAGGGAAGTGGGCCAATGTTTTATAATACAGGTATCCCAAAAGTCATCATACACATAACATGATTAAGAAATTACTGCACTGTTAAGATGTTAACAGTTCAATGTGAGTGGGAGAGATTACTGTGTTTAGATTTGTTTTGCATTTTTACCTAAAAATTGTTAATTTCCTCTAAATGTGGAGATTTTTGGGATATATACTGTACATATCCTCCTTTTTCAAGACCTCTCCTATTCACCCTCACATGCTGTCAATCAACTTCTGGGCTACATCCTGACTGATGGCAGCCAATTCATGCATAATAAATGCTTGGAGAATTTGTGTTTTTTTTTTTTTTTTTGTTTAACAAAAAGATCTAAAATCATTAAGGCAGCAGACTTTGTGAATTTTTTTTCCATTCTCAAAACTTCGGGCCACAGCTCTACATGCATGTGTTCTTTTTTCTTATTCTATTACATAGTACATTATCACAAACCATACGATGTTTCGCGTACCTGGCACTCTCCACGGTGCTGCGGTTGAATTTTCCTGTATTGAGCTCCACATTGACGCCGAGACTCTGCAGCTGTTTAAGTGTGGCACTGAACACCCTGTCCTCCTCTGGACCCTCAGCATTCTGCTCTTTGAGTGCAGATTTCCTTGGAGGAGTATTCTGAGGCGACATACTGAGTCTGGGATGAGGTCTGTGCACGTTTATTTTTTCTTCTTCAGTCACAGAGTCTTGGAGACGGCTTTTTACTTGACCCTGTGTTTGGGGTAGGGGGTTAGGAGACAACAAACCTTATCTAAAAACATGTCTCAAGATATAATTTCAGACTACACAAATGAGCGAGAATCTTACCAGTAATTCTTGATAAAATTTCTGATTAGGTATTTCTTCGTTTTGAGAGAAGTCTTCTGTGTTCTGAGACTGAGGGTTATAATACATGCTTGCACTCTCTCCTAGCACAGGACTTTGAAAAGAAACTGACATGCTGAAATGAAAGAGAGGAAAACTTTATTAATAACAAGATCTGAAGCTTTGTTATCTAAATACAAATAAACCATACATATTTTTGTTTACTTAATTTACAAGCATTACAATTATCTCTCTTGTTCTCTAGAGTATCACTAGTATCCACTTTTTCCTCTAAATAAACAATTACATTATGCATATATTTTTTTCTTAATACCACAGTACTGCTGAATACTTTATAATTCTTTAGAAAAGCAGCTCTGACAGTGGTTCTGGCTGTTGTTTAAGTTTAAATTACAGATTTACCATAACATGCTCATTCTACCATGAGAAGTTCAACATTTACAGAAGGAAGTTTCATGACAAAGAGAAAAAAGTTGGAGGAAGAACGCTTGTTTTAAGCTGCTAAAAAATGAAGTGATAACACTAACTAGCTCGTTTCTGGACGTTCTACAACATTCCATGTAATAGAAAGTGATGTGCTTTCAGAAATAATTCAATGAATCTGTAATTTGTGTTAAACTGTTATGGTATTAGAGGGACAAAGCACTAAAGTGAAGTTATTTGGCTGATATTAGTAACTCTTGTCATGCCTGCAAGCAATGAGTGATTTTGGCATGAATCAGATTTCAGCACAGGGGAAGAAGCTTACATTTCTGACTGTGTTAAATCACAGGTGCAGCGTCGCCGTCAGTTGTTTGAAGGCAGTGTGACATAGCTGTAGATTGTTTGTGTATTAATAGCAAAGGAGATCATACTTGTTTTGGGGCGATGTGGAGTGTCGCGGTGTCGCAGGGCTCCGCTCCTCTCTGCTCTGGTGGATCGTCTCTGAGCTGAGTCTGGAGGACCCTGTGCTGTTAGACTCAGGATGACATTTGATAAACTGACCTTCAATCTCGGAGCTTTGATCAGGAGCGCTCCAGAATAAACTGGCACCTGTGTGAACATTTTTATTCAATTCAATTAAATTTTATTTGTATAGCGCTTTTAACAATTGTCATTGTCACAAAGCAGATTTCCACAATCAAAAGAATAAAATAAAAAATAAAAAAAATAAAAAAGAATTTTATAATTTGTTGAGCTGGATGGCTGATACGAAACACAGAAGAAAAAGTTTTTTTCTGCTTACCTGTTCCTACTGCAATGCTCACGCTCGTCTTCTCTGGTGGCTCAGGAAGTGCTGAGGTCTGAATGGCCTGCTCCTCTGGAGATGCAGTCGGAAGCTCTGACACCTTGCTCTGGGCATCGAGAAGTTTCTGGATCTAAGAATCACAATGGGAAACACCATGGCTTTAAATGCCCTGAACGCAGCCTGATGCATTTCACAAAACTGTGGTAGTTTTTTTCTTATTGTAGCCTAATAAAAATAAAAATCTATTTCAGAGCTCAATTTTATCCAACCAAAAGGCATTAATGTAAATTATTTGGCTGAAGAAAGACATCTGACCAGAGAGAGTAGCCACAGACCGCTAGAGAGCTCAGAAATAAAAACATTGTGTAAAAGACAAACTAGTATGCGTTTATCCCAACTGCTTCAAATAAATTTTTTTTACGGTTTTGATACTCATACACTCAGCCCCTTAAGAAGCTTGACAGAAAGTCAGGTCAGGTTCAATTATTTATCCTGATCACAGTCATAGGTGTGTTTACATTTTGGGAAACAGAACCACCCATGTATGTTTGACAAGCATACACAACCCTGTAACTGATTTTCCTACAACAGCATGCCCCACCCCCAATCACTTTATTTCTTAAATTTAGGATAAACATTAATGTAATGTACCACATAATTAATCACTGCTTTATTTCATCCATAACAAACCTGAGCCTGCAGTTGCTTCAGCTGCCGGTCCTGCTCCATCAACATCTTGTAGGCATCAGCAGGAAGAAGGCCCACGCCCACATCTGGCGCAGTGACAGCAGCGGGACCAGGCTGAAGCTGGCAGCACTGGGCCTGGCACATGGGTGCTGTCTGGTCCAGAGTTCCACCACAGGGGTTGGCATTGGGAATGTGTGGTCCATGTGATGGAGAGTAGTGCAGGGGAATGCCAGCATGGCACACAGGGCTCTGAGCTGGTGACACACGGCACAACATGGGCCTAGCAGGGGAGACACAGCAGTCCTGATGTGGACTGCCTTCAGGAGGACAATGCACATTGTTCTGCAAAGGTGGAGATGGAGTACCTTGCCAGGTGTTGCCCTGGTACATGGGCATGTGGGGACGGTGGGCAGGGCAGCAGTTGCAGGCAGTATTGAAAGCCGGGGTGCTATGAAACACCACGTGCTGGGATGGCGGCAGCAGAGGAGTCTGATCTGGATTGACGGACACCAGTTTGTTCTTTTGGTTTAATGCTGGAGGGTTTGGGTGACCAGATCTCTGTGCACGCTCATGGAGGGAGCCATTTGGGGATGAGCCAGTTTTGGGTGAAGAAGATGATGAGGAAGACGATGAAGCAGAGAAGCCATTGCTCGATCTTCGGCCCACGGAGGAAGTAGATTTCCTGCTCATGGAGGGTTGGTGCATGATGGTGGACTGTGTCCTATTGAGCTTTGGCTGGGACAAAACTGGGGTTAGAGGTCTCCTGATGGGTGGAGGTCCAGCCATGACATTCTGAGCAGGTGGTCGTGGTGCAGGATGGGAGGGTGGAGTACCACTGCTACTGCCCGCTGATTGGACAGGACGCGTGGGAGTGTGCTCATAAGATTCCACAACCTTCCCATCAAGGAAGCTGCCTTCCAAAACCATGGAGAGTTCAGGCACAGAAGGCTGGATATGTCTCGTCTGAAAAAACAGATGAACATTATGAAAGTTGTACTACTAAAAAAAAAAAAAAAAAAAAATTGTGTAGAATGCATGATTGTACATGGATGATAGATGAATCATTCTACAATAATCTGTATATCAGATGAGACTGGTCATAAGCCATAATGCTGAAACACAATGAATCAGTTTAATGTAGGAGTACAGAGAAAGTCAGTTTTAAATGAAACTGTTTAAATATGGTTTTGAATACACAAAGTACTATGTGTAGTTTTTATTTTTATTACCAGTTTCACAAAATTTTAAATGTAAATGAATTCTCATAAATGAATGAATGAAACAAAAAACCCTGTAAAACTTTTTTCTCTCGATAAATCAAGAGTTCAAATCCACAAAAGGTTCTCATCCTGTGTATATTGAAAAAAAGAAAAACAAATAACTAAGAAAGGACTTTAAAAAATGTGCACAGCATTTCAACTGACTATTTATTTGTAGTCCTGGAACTAAATATGCAAAGTTAAAAAAAAAAAAAAAAAAAAGACAGGGAACAAAATACAGATTTTTTTTTTCTGTACATAATTTCAACTCTGAAAAGAATAATAATAAAAAAAAAAAGACAGGAAGTTCTCCCATCTGCACAACTGACTATGTACTTTTTGTGTTGAGTAGCATGCACACTGATACAGTCAGCATTTAATATGTTTAGGATATTTTGCCCTTCAGGTCAACAACAGATGTGTGAAACATTGATGTAATTTCCAAAGGTTGCACTCAATAAAATAAAGGGTTGATATTTAAATGTCACTAAAGTCTATGGTGCATCATTAAAATGGATATCATTTCAAGAGGTTGTGTAACTGAACCAAATTGCATATCCTTATTGGTCAATAATACAGATGGCACCAGTATTAATACTGGGCCAAGACCAGCAAAGGAGAGAAAAGGGGAGAGGGGGAAAGCGGGTGAGAAATTGGAGAAGACATATTGGCTAGAAGATCCTGTAACAAACCACAGACAGGAATTGGATCTGGAAAAGAAATGCATTTTTGGAACTGGAATAGTTACCCATGAATGTTACCCATGATTTGACTTTTTATAAATATATCAAATATTTATACATAATTCAATTTCATTTTGTGTGAAAGAAATTAACTGTGAAATGTTTGGGGGAAAAAATTTCATAGTTATTTATATCAGCTACTCAAGGTTTTAATATTAGTATCTGGAGCAGAAAAGATGCTATCGTGCCAGTTTTACTGACTCATGCAATGTATGAAAAGTGAAACAGTTGTCGGACCTGCTGACTGATGGGGTGAGGGTTAGGTGACGGTCGAGGCGAGAGATCCTCATCTTCCACTCCTGAGTCATGGTCACTGATGGACACTTTATTCTGGACTGCAGCTGATGATGCAGTTCCAGCTCTAAAGAAAAAAAAAAAAAAAAAGATATATTTACTGTATTGCCAACAAACACTTTATAAACAAACAAGCTGAATGTCATATTTCACTCCGTACAGTGCTGGTTACTTTTGACAGCATTTTTTGTTTAAAGCAGATTTATGACTTATTATTTTCCCACAAATTTTATTCCTCTTATACCACAACAGTTTACCAATGAATATAATGTTATAAAAGCATTTTCTACAGAAGACACTACCTATTTATAGCTGCATTTAATGCTGTGGGACATCCAGTTCCTCTTTTTTAGTTATGAGTTAACAGCTACAAACACTGTTCCCTCACCAGTCTCTTTAGTTGTTCTGTTAAAGTTAATCAAACTTGTCATGTTAGCGTGAAACCGCAAAGTGCAATTTCCTGTCATAAGAAAGTCAGAAAACTTACTGTTACACAGTGTTAACAGCAGTGACTCATTCCATTTAATAAACCTATAGAAAACTTTACCATACTGTAGAAAACATATTATAAAAAGCACAGTAATGTACCTTTAATTTGCTGTCAGAGCTGCTGTTCTAGAAAACACCTTCTGACTAATCGGATCCCAGAAAGGTAACTGTACCTTAGTAATGCTGAACGAGACAGCGCCTCTTTGAATAGCTTAGTCTCCCAATTCTGGCTCTCAACACCAAGTTCAAAGAGCAGTGTACATCCATCTGCCGGCTCCACGTTCTGCACGCAGGGGGGTTGGGGGGTGAAATCACACATTTGATATACATTGATCAGCCCCAACATGAAAACCACAAAGAGGCAAAGTGAATAAAATTGATTATCTTGTTACTATGGCTTTAAAAGGATTTTAAAAGGCCTTGCAATCCCGTGATCCACAACCAAATTGGCCATTTTGTCTGGCAATCATGCTCACGACACCACCAAACCTAATGATAAAGACTTACTTGACAACTAGAGACCATATAACAGTGTATGCTGAGAAACTTTGATCATTACATATTACACATTTTTATTAAACTCCAGCTAATCTTTACAAGACTTTAAATTTTGAATACTGCAATATCTACAGCTGTTTCATCAGGTAAAATTTAATGTTAAAATAACATTTAGTAAAGCCCAAAACAAAACACTCTATAAACAGAATAACAGCACAGTTTATATTCTGTTAAACATATTAGTTTCTGACCCGTTTTCTGAGCAGAATACTTGTTTTTCTAAGAAATAATTCAAGTCCCCCCCGTTTGAACTTGTTGCTTTACAGAACAGACCTTATACAGTGCCAGTGTTTCTGTGCTGCTGAGAAGCTGAAAACTCATGTCCTTCGACCCACGGAGCTTGCACTGGTAAAACTCAGGATTCCGGTGAGTGAGCGAATACAGGACCACCAGGAATGCATCATTCTCCGACATCACTCTGGAAAAGACGCAAAGACACTTACATCTCCACAATTTCTCTTCTTTATAAATATTCACGTTATTTATTTATTTTCATTATTTTATTTTATTAATTTATTTATTAAATTAATTTATATATGAATAAAAAGGAACCAAACAACTAAAAAAAATTAAAATAAATGCAAACTGTCATGCCTGGGGGTGTAAAAGTTTTTACATGCAGTCTAGATCCGGGGTACTCAATAGGTCGGACTCCGGTCCGCATCCGGACCCAAATACAGTTAAATCTGGACCGACGGCAAAACAAACATGCTAATTTAATCATAATCCAAATGAGTTCTCAATGAAATGCGCAACTGTGTTTCCGCGCGATATATCTTTGAGTCTTCTAGTGATGGGTCGTTCAAGAACGATTCGTTCTTTTTGAACGAATCTTTAACGTGACTCAGAAGAACGAGTCGTCTCCGAGAGTGATTCGTTCATT
>JAQMYL010000007.1:14482206-14494932 GCA_030014365.1 Clarias pachynema | reverse complement strand
TTATATCGCAAGAAATATCGTTATCGCAATATTCAACAACAATATCGCATATTTTCCTAATATCGTGCAGCCCTAGTTTGTATGTATATTGTCATTGTCTTATATATTGTCTTTATTCTGGTACTTAGATTTTGTGAATAAAATAATAAATTTGTTTGAAACCTTTTTTCTCTGTCCTCAAACAGATCCATTCGGTGGAGATCCATTTAAAGAGACAGACCCATTCAAGACCACTTCAGAAGATTTTTTTAAGAGGCCAGTCAAGGCTGATCCCTTCATCAGCTCAGACCCTTTCATTAAAAGTGCCACTCTTCCAGTTAAGGTAAAGAGGGTCTAGAGAAAGTTGTCTAAAAAAACAGTTCCTACCAAAATATCTTCACAATAATTGGAAAAAGGTGGAAAAAGGTGTCAAAGTATATTCTGCTGTTCAGAGTGGGCTTGTATCATATGATCCTTTTAATTGTTCGTACATGGTCTTACAATAACATTAGCCAGGTTGTTAAGATTACATCAGTTGTGACCGTAATTGAGCTATCAGTGGTAGCATATCTAAATACAGAGAACAAAGAATAAACCTAAGCAGTAAGAAAATGGTGGGCCTGGTCCAAATATATATTTGTCAAGCTCCAAACTGGCAGTTTTTTAATCAAGCCAAATGAAAAGGCCTAAACAGTGACTCTGAATAAAACTACATGCAAAACCTGTAACAGGCAAACATTTGGAATCAATCACCTAACCATTCATGCAAGTTTTCGTTCCTGACTTTTCTAGGATCAAGCGTGGTCCTTTGTGAAACAGGCTGATTTTATGTTTCAGATAAACAGATTAAATATAATCTTATCGCAGTCTATAGCATAATAACATTTGTTGTCCGTTTTAATTTAAGCATAACTGAATATATAGTTAAGCTAAAGCTGATGGATGTGGTAAAGTTAGATTTCAGTGTTATAAATTTCCATTTATGTTTGAAACATCTGACAACCATAGCAGCGCACTCCGATGCTTCTGGCGTGTGCTTTCCAAACACACATGGCTGCACAATATGAACAAAAATTGCATATTGCAATTATATTGCTTCATCATGTGATTGCGATATGTCTTTCAAAAAGAAAATAAAGAGGCAAGCTTTTCTGGAACATGACAATAACAGAATAAAAATGGAAATGATGATCTTGTCAATGTCACTATACATATATATTTTTTTTCTTCTATTCTCTCTTTGTAGTCTCATAATTTCTCGAGCAGCGACCCCTTCGCCTCCACCAGCCCCAAACACAAAGGATCAGGTACAGCACTTCTGCTGAGTCATCTCACACGTTATCACCCTCACATAACCGTTTAAACTGCTTCAAGATTAAAATGAATGCTGATATTAGATAAATAAAAGTTCCAGCATGTGTTCTATCCCTTCCAGCTTTGCTCTTAAAGTTTTAGCAGTAGAAATTGTGCTTGTTTTCACACATATTAGCCCCAGAGTCATTTCTGGCCCCCGTCACAGGCCTCTGAAAAGCTGTGAAGCGAGAAGATGCTGTTAAACGAGTTCCCATGCTCAGCATCCTGACCACCCGCCCGCTGCTCGCGAGCGCTCTGCCAATCTTAAAAAGGATGTGACATTCCTCTGCTGTTTCAGTAAACATGTTCTGTTACAGCATTTTTTTTACAGCGATGCCAGGAAGTGCATGCCTGTTTTTTTTTTTTTGTTTTTTTTTTGTAGTGGTTAGAAGAAGAAGAAGAAGAAGAAAAGAAAAAAAAGACAACGTACATTGGTATAAGCAAGAGAAGAATGTCACTCGAACGCTTGATGTAGACACATGTTTTGCTCTGAGGCTCTGTGTTTTTCCGTAACCCATTTGTCTGTTTTGTTGTGTGTGAGTTTATATCCCTTTATATATAAAATATCTGACACACACATCTATATATATATCTATATATATCTATCTATATATATATATATATATATAGATAGATATAGATATGTCTATCTATTTGTGTGTGAGATATATACTGTATTATAGTATATTATAGTATATATATATACCCAGAAAGCGAAGGTATGTAAAACACTTATTATCTTCATATCATTTTTATGTATGTTTGCAGACCCCTTTGGGACTCTCGACCCTTTTGGGAGCAGCTCATTTGGCAGCAACAGTGGCTTTGCTGATTTCAGTCAGATGTCAAAGGTATGATTACAGGTTGAATACCCACTCTGATTGGACAGAAGGTGTTGAATCACTTTCTCCAGCAACTTTGACAATAGTGCAACCACAGGTTTATATGAATGCACTAGTTCTAATAAACTGTAATTTCTCTCATACTTATGGTCCCATCCCACTCTTAAAATTGACTTGTGTCTCTTCCTTTGGTCAGTGTGGCAACTCTTGATCACCAAATGTGTCAGACTGACCTCTTGTCCTCTGTTCATACAGCAGAGCTTCACAGATGACCCCTTCAACCAAAACCAGGACACTCCAGCTCTCCCGCCCAAGAAGACCATACCACCTCGGCCCAAGCCTCCCAGCGGTACGTTTAAGAGTTAGCTGTGAACACTGGGTCAAAAGTCACACGGTGCTGTCTTAACATTGCACCATTAATTTGAAGTCTCCGTGTGTTTTTCATGTGAGGTTTTCAACAGTTGTACCTGAAAAAAAAAACCTTCACACATTTCACACACAGTTTCACAGTTTATCAAGATGGAGATTAATCAGTGATATGTAGCTCTTCTTTTTTTCTTTCTTGAGGTAAACAGGAACTGAAGGATTAGAATAGATTCGTATGTATATAATTTTTGTTTTTTACCCATTTCCTTAGAAAATGATCAAAACAACAACATCATCATATGAAAAAATATAAGATCACAGCAGAAAACTTTTGTCATTCTCTTATGAGGAATTGATCCTTTTTTGTGTTCCTATAATAAATTCTTTTCTTATATATAGTGATCAGTGGATGGTGTTTGGATGCACAGACCTACAGACATTTTTATTGGAGAGCCACATTTTGATATCAGCATATGCTTCTGGAAGGCTGTCTCTCTTCTCTGACTTCTAATCTCACATTAGTATAACTCATTTCAATTAGATTTTCTCAATAAAAAATTGCAGCCTCACTTTTTCATAGTATATTTGACTTCACTTACATTAGACACATTTTTAGTGAACATCAGGATGTTTATTTTGAGATGTTACTGAAGATTTTTAGGCAACAAATTAGTTGCAAAACTACAAACAGTTTTAAGACACCATTTTTTTTCTGTCCTGCCTTTGCTCAGCACTGGTGCATTCAAACATAGAGATCAAACCCATTGAACCTAGAGTGTGTGTATATGCAGGGTTTTACTACTAGCACCAGGAGGTGTTTTTTTTTTTTAAGAGGGTTTAGCTGTGGCTCATTTGTTTTAGATGAGATGTAGACAGTAAAAAAGTTTCCATGTGCACTTTATTATTAACTATTGTACATGACACCTTTTTATCTTTCATAACAGTTTCTTTTTTCGTTTGTTTTTGGGTTTTGTTTTTGTTTTACGTAATCAGTGTAGCTCACTCGAGTAGTGAAACCTCTATTTCCTTATATTAAATATTTTAAATTTCTTGCTGCCGAAGTATTTTTATTTTTTCCTAGATGTTCATTATTGTGGAAGGTGTGTAAGAGGTTAGAGTTGGAGGTTTATTTGGTATATTAAAGAGGGTATGGTTACAACTCAAGTGCTTCAAATCATCTGTGGTTTGCCTGCACTGGCAGCATTCTGCTGATCTCCACGCCCTTCCCCACTTCCTCTCTCTGTGTGTGTGTGTGTGTGTGTGTGTGTGTGTGTGTGTGTGTGTGTGTGTGTGTGTGTGTGTGTGTGCGCGCGCACATGTTTTAACACTCAGGGTGACTGCCACAAATTCTCATGAAACAAATTTCCCACATGTTGTATTATATTTATTTGTATATTAAATTACAATATTATCTAAAGTTTTGTCTAATTAAACCAGACAAATTCCCATTTCATTCATTCTTTTCCGTATTTTTTTTACCCTCCATTAATTTACTCTGCATTTCTTCACACCTTTGTTTTTACCTTTTTAATTTACATAAAGGGAAAAAGCACAAATGACGGTAGCTGACACAAACATTCCTGTATGTAAACTGTCTTTTCTAAGCGTCTTCGTTCGCTTCGTCGTTCGCAGGTCCTTGTATTGTAGGTGTGAATGGAGCAATGATAAGCCGTGCTTTTTTTTTTTTTTTTTTTTGCTGGTTTTGAGCTGTCAGGGTGGAGCTCGGCGTTGTGGTTTGCTATTCCGTTTACTGAAAGAGAGAAACTGATTGCTGGTCTAATATAAATAACAGCCCAGTTCACATTGCGGTTAACACCTTTAAGGGGAACCAAGAACCAGTTTAAAGTTCTCATGAGAGATGCTGTACCAATTGTACACACACGAAAAAGTGTTACACGTAAGCATTTTTTGTGTGCGTGTTTGGTTATGTTTTGTGTAGTTGCCCAACATCAACAATTTCCATGTTTTATTCATGTTAAGCATATTTTATAAGAAATTGTGTAATGGCTAGAAGTATGCACTATGAATGATTATTATTATTTATTAGTTTAATCTTTTATTTTTTATTTTGTACCATTATACTGATAGTGTGGCATTGCTGGCACACCACAAGTGTGACTGAAACAGCTGTGGTTTTTTTTCGGAGGGTGGCAAATCTTTCGAGGATGCTTTGTGTTAGTCACAAAGGCGTGCATGTTGCATGGTAACTGTCTTATAATCAGCACATTCTTAAATATTTTATTGTTTTGCCATTGCAGTTTTTTTTTGTTTGTTTTTTTACCTCTGGTTCAGCGTAAGAAGAGTAACCGTCATCCCCTGACTAAAAACAAGCTTGCTTTTAGACCAGGGTGTGGCACAGTTCTCAGTTAGTGGGAAAGGAAATGTGAATAACATGCAACTCATGAACTATACAACAGCTTCATGATTATACTTTAAGATCACATCCATTAATGACAATGTTTGTTTTATAGTGGAACATAAATTCACCCCCGACCAAGATGACTGGGTTTTAGCATAAAACTCTGGATGCTAATATTGTTAGGTTTTAAAGTTGCATATTCAACCAGGATACAACATTGACTCTCCAAGTTTTCAGAAGAAATAACTATTTGTCAACTAGGTTACACCTCCTCTCACCATAAGATCAGTGAGTAAGATCTTTTATAAAGCAATTTTAAACCGAAGTGTTAGATGCACAATTGCAAAAGCATAGGAAAAAACAGATCCAGTAACACAGGGTATCTAATTTAAAATGTCAAAGATTGCAGAGACTTTAGCTCATCAGTGATGTAAGATTTTAAAAACAAATAAGAGTGAAATTAAAGTTTAAAACAGGGGTGGTGGTATTTTTTTGCACAGTGTTTGGAGCCAAAAAAAAAACCCTAGTTGAAAACAAGCCATTGTTTGGTTTTGTTGTAGTGAGCAATGCATGTTGATTTGTGTGTTTGATAGCTGTCATGTACTGTATGATCAGGTTAGAAACATGCTAGGAGTGACAGTAGTTACAGTATAGCAGTGTAGCTGTTTCACAACAGCAGCTAATTAAACACAGCCAAATCTTCCAGAGGGAAAGACGTGAGAGGTTTTTATGGAGTCCCAAGTCAGCTGCTGATCAACAAGCGTGACTAGCTGTGAAACAATGGCTTCATAAAACCCCTACTCATAGTCTGACCATGAAATTACAATCCACTTCAATGCTCAGTTTAAGTTGTCCTGATATATTGTACAATACCTCACTGCTGATGTTGGTGGATGTATACCTATAAATTGATTTTTTTGTTTGTTTTTTGTGTGAACTCTTTCAGGTAAAAGCACTCCAACCAATCTATCCGGATCTGTAGATTCTGCCAAGTCAAGCGATCCCTTCCAGCCCTTCGGCTCTGACGCTAACGACCCGTTTCAGAGTAAAAAGGGGCTTGGGGACCCCTTTAGTGGCAAAGATCCATTTGCTCCATCTGCTTCAAGTAAAGCCACTAAAGATTCTTCCTTGGGTTTTGCAGACTTCAGCTCTGTAAGTTGAGCTTAGTGATACTACTCTTCTTGTCCAGTCCACCTTTACTTTACTTTTTTTTGTTGTTTTTTTTTTTTCTTTGTTCCCTCAAACATTCTCTGCTTTCTAGTGAGGTTTTTCTGGAACAGACCACACCATTTGGCTTCTGTAGCTCTCAGTCTATGCTCTTGCCTCATACTGGCTACTCTCCATCTCTACTGCCATTACTCTTTGAGATTAACCAACTCAGTGAAATGATCTAAAATGATGGAAAAATGGGAAAATCCCCAGAAAATGTAGTCAGTTGTGTTGCAACTGCATTGATTCGTGGACCACTTTGACAGGAAAGGTTGCTATTTGCACCTTCCTGGGGCAGAAATTTGTCTTTTCAATGAAAAAATTGGTTTCTTTTGGTGTTGTGCACATTTTAGAGTTTAATTTTTTGCGCATTAGCCTAATCCAACTAAAGTAGATACAACAAGAAGGATTGCCATTTTTATATTTGAATAGGAATTTTCCCTTCTTTTGGTGTGTGACTAAGATGAATAGTTTTCACAAACCCTGATACAATTGTATGTTTTTTTTAGCGTAAAAGTAGCAATTCCAGTTATCATGAGATTCTGACTTTGTAAACATCTATGAAGTAGGCTTTTTTTCCCCCCTCCCTCTCTTCATGTTAATAAGACCAGAAAAATGTCACAGTGCCAAGAAATCACATGTCCTCCTCTGTCCCAAAGATGTCAGAATATGTACAAAGCGCTGACACTGGAGACTTATTCCAGAAAACTTCATGTTACCACTCTTCATATTTACACATTGTATGTGATCGTCTGGTGTACCATATATAAGAGTGCATTAACATAAACCTATGATTTGCAGTTGCACTACTATCAGAGCTATCTAGAAAATGAATAAGACACCTTCTAACCAATCAGAATTCAACAGTGTTGTGGTATCAGACAATGTATTCCAGAAGAATGAGCAAGTACATGGTTAAGACAAGGCTAGCATTAAAACATTGTCTTATTGTCCTGTTTAATTTAAGTGGCAGAAGTCACTGTTAGACTCTTGGCATGGCCTTTCCCCTCACATAAAAGTTGCTTTGGATAACAGTAGATCTTTTCCAGATATTTTTCCCCCATAGTAGATAGACTATTGTCAGGACCTCGACTAAGTGAAAAGCACATCCGTACGTTTATCCTGGACACGCTGAGTTTGTTCATGGTTTGGGTGATTGGCAGTAGGGGGCTTTTGGAGACACTTCCATGGTGACTGGTTGACAGGAAGGAGCAGTATCACTACTCAGCTCTCAGCCTGGGGATTTCTCAGCATGAGATTTGTTTGTGCACTCATTAATAACTCATCATCATCATCATTATCATTATTTCTCTCAGCTGACATCTTCCTGTCTTTGTGCATGCAATGAAGACACAGTGTTTGCTAAACTCCATAATTTGTCCATCAGTATTACTGCTGTATTTCAAACACAACTGCTGTGTTTCAAAAATGCATTTAATTTCTGATCATTATAATAATAATAATAATAGTAGTAGTAGTAATAATAATAAACAGTGGTCACCTCTGCCAGAAAGTGTATTTTAGGATTTATTTTTAAAGATATTATGCAAGTAATAAAGAATCCAGTATTTTGCTATTGTAGGAGTATCGACATGAGTCATGATTGTCCTTTAATAGCACATTACACAGTGTATTATTATTATTATTATTATTATTCGTCTTATACCACAGAAGTCTGATATTTCAATTAGATTTATTTAACCTCTTGAGATCCCAAATGTCCTCATATGAGGACATGACATAGAGGATGTGTTTCAGGAATTTAAGGACATCCTGGTTTACTTTTTATGCATAAATAGTTCAGTTTCATTCATTTATAGTTACAGTTACATTATCTGATCGTAACCAAGGCTCTGAATCAAGAGACTCCCTTTACATATTGCCATATAATATTTGTTTTTAATTTAAACTGAAAATATCCCCAAGAAAATGTCTATGTTATCAAAGAAGTAATGAGATGTTAGAAAAGCACATTAATATAACACTGATTTGAGACTGCATTGCTGTCAGAGCTGCCTTCATGGGAAATGTTATAACACCTTTTGAAAATCAGAATCCAGATTTCAATGTACAGTGGGTTTTATTTCATGCTTCTGTGCAGGGGTGACCTCGTTCCATTCCTGAGTGCCACCACTTTTATTCTGCAGTTATTCTGATGTTCATGTTCTTCTCACATCCATCCTGTTTGTTCAGTTTCTGAAAGGAAATGGAATTTGTGTGTTTCGGAGCCTCCCGTTTTGAAATCAGTGCATGTTTCATTTTCCTGTTTGAGTTAAAGCCTGATTTAAAGACCTGTTGTGTTGTCGCTGTTAGTGGTCTGTTCAGTGTTCAGCCAGCCCTTTGTCTGTGTGCAGTTCAGTCTTGTGTGACGTTTCGTCAAGTTTTTTTTTTGGTGTGTGTGCGCGTATGTATGAGATAAAAATTTTCTCCTACAGGGAGTGGGAAAATGAAGGTAAGATCGACTTAAAATTTGGTAAGCAGAAATCTGAAGTGCATTGCGTAAGTGTTCACCATCTAACACTTTCCCATGTTTTGTCATGTTGCAATCTGGAAATATAAACTTAAACTGTATTCAGTCATAAATCTATATGAAATAACTCATAGTGTTGAAGTGTATATCAATATAGTTTCCAAAATGATCTATAATGATCTATAATTCACTCCCAATTGCTGTGAAGTCCCAAAATTGGCTATGGTGCCAACAGTACCCATCTGAAGTCACTTAATGAGATAAATTAAGTTGAAGTATGTGCACCTGAAATGCCACATTCTCAGTAAACATAAACCTGTTGCTGAAAGAACCCAAAAGTTGTTTGAAAATGTACCTTAATAAGCAGCAACATGAACAATAAAAGGCAAGAAGTTCAGGCAGAGTATCAGTCAGAGATCCCACTGGTCCATCTGTGTATCTGTCACTGGCTGTTGGTGAAATGGCTTTTTTTTCTAAACAGAGAGGTGCTAAGTTAAAGAAGCAACCAACATTATGGCCTATTTCAGTAGACTCATGATATGAAATCCCAGTCAAGGCCATAACACTGCAACATGTGGAAAAGATCAAGGTGTGTAGAATACTTATGCAAGTCACTGTAAGACTGCAGGTATTTAATAAATAACATCAATCATGATGTGTCGGACATTTTTCTGGTCTTGACTTTCAATCCTATTCTAAATCAGTTTTTAAAATGAAACAGTGTACATAGTCTTTCCTAATCAGTCTTTCCACCAGTTTAACGCCTTCTCGTTTTGGACTGTTTTCATATAAAGCCTTGATCGTGTGACAATTCTCATCTTTTTCACTGCATAGTGCCAAATCTGAGGTGCTAATATTTACATTTAAGACGTGGCATTTTCGCTTATGTCTCGTTGCTATGGTGATTGAGGACCCATTAGATAGAGTAGCTCATTTTTGAGCAGCTGATTCCCTGAAAGGGAAAGGAAGTTGTGAAAGATGTATTTGCAGCTGATAGTGTTTCTTTCCCTCCAGTTTATGCAGACTTTATTTATGTAAACTTTGACCTGAGAATTCACTAACTTCGGGCCAGTGAGCCAGTAGAATAGAAGATGATAGGACTGTGGTCTGTTTAGTCTGTAAACAGAAATGAAGGACCTGTTTAGTGTTAAGTAGCATCATACTGGACCATTGCCTTGCTGTTTTCTTACTGTTGTTTGCTGAACATCTGGGGGGAAAAAAGACTTGTCCCAAAGTCTTGGGGATTTTTTTCCTCTCTGCTTGCTAGAATTTACTTTTTGGCCATGTCACCTTGGCTACAAAAAAATTCTATACTACTGCAGAGTATATTTTTTACCTTCCTTTTTTGTATTTTATTTTATTTATTTATATATTTTTATTGGTCACTGTAGACAGAAGGCCAAATTGGAGAGAAACAGTTGCATTTTTTAAAATGTCATCCTTTGTGCGTGTGTGTGCATTTCTAGCTTTTCCATTTCTGTTAATTTTCATACAAACTTGTGTAGTAGAGTCTACTTTTATACATCCTACTTTGTTGAAGCTTGTGTAGGCTCTGACCACTTGCTCTTCTGTGGTGTTATTTTATTTGCTCTCGTCCTCCAGTTTGGGAATGAGGCACAACAGATGGAGTGGGCCAAGCGCGAGAGTGAGCGAGCTGAGCGTGAGAGGCTGAAGAGACTCAGGCAGCAGGAGCAGGAGGACCTGGAACTGGCCATTGCGCTCAGCAAAGCTGAGATGAACAACACCTGAAGGCTGACTGCTCCTTCTCACACACCATCTTTTTACCACTGCAGCAGAGGAAAGAATGTGTGTGTGTGAGAGAATGAGAGTAATAGAGAATGAATGAGATGTTGTATGATGAGAGAAATGTTTTATCTTGTCTTAAACATCTTTTATTTTATTTTAATGTAAGGATGGGGCAACCCCTGTGTTATGTGAATGGGCTCGTTCATTCTACATGCACTGTGTTAACCTGCACTACTTCGACACATAGTTTATTTAAGGCGTGTGTGTAATGTGTGCATGTGTGTTGAAGTGGACCTGTGAACGCAGCCGGTCATAGTGATTTTCAAATTCACACACATTCCCACTTTACCCCAAATACATGATTTGTGTCTTGCTGGCATCTTTCTTTTACTTTTTAGTAATGGGTACCTATTGTATAAGTATCATCCGGGCTTTCAGAAACAAAGATTTTCTTTTGCAAAATTCGGAATCACATGACCACATCGGAGCTCAGATAGCACATACCGTGTGTCAGGAAAATAAATATAAATAGGAGAAAGCTGGCCGGCTGTTTGCCTTGATGGTAGTAGAGTCATGGCGAGTCACCTTCTGTTGGAAAAGATTTTCACAAATCTTAAACCTGTAAAGACATCCAGCCACATATGTTATCCTGCTGCATCACAGGGCAGCATAATTTTCTGTAAGGAAAGAGCTACCTGCACTCTTCTGCATACATAAGCTGTTAACTGTTGCTGTGATAGGGGAGGGACTGTAGGCCCTTCCCAGCCCGAAAGCATGGCTTATGTTGCTCCTTTAGATTCCCCTAATGATGCGAACTCTCATTTACCAAGTGACCAAGTTTAAGCAACGCCTTTGAGCCAGCGTTTTGACTTCTTGTGTCTGCCAGTGTTGGCTGCCTGTACAAACAGTGCTGAGATTTCTTATATAAAAGAGAGAAGAGCAAACATCAGACACCAAACACGTCTCAACTACATGTGGAGTAAAGAGGAAAATTGTGTAGATTTGATATGACTATTCTTTAAATTCGGTAAATTGCGTACTGAAAAGGAAAAAACAAACAAACGTAAAATTCAATTGCTCCCAATTTTTATCTTTAATCCAGTTCTCTATTCCTCTGTCACAGACTCTAAGCTGAACTGCATGGTACATGACTGGGAAGTAGTATACCATATGTAACAAGAGTAATAGTCTCTGCTCTTGCCGAGTGTGAAAGACTGAAAAGAAAAATGTACGAATGCTTTTGTGTCCCATACTGTTTCTCTTTTTACGTCTGATGCACGAAGATGAGTTATGATGGTTTTACGTGATTTGATGCGTTCTTCACTGTAGTAAGCAGTGTTGTATTGTAGGTCTCTCACTCACTCACACGCACACAGCTCTTGTCCCTGCACCAGTTTAAATTTTCTTTCAATGTCTTCATCAACTCATGATGTATAAAACTTGAACCTGTGCAGGGCACCAGGAGTAGACAGACGAGGCTGTGAAATAATCTGCTCATGTCGTTTTAATTCTGTTTAAATTTGCTGTCCATCACTTTGTTCTCCATAAGCACAATCCACTAAAGATGGTCGAACGTTGTAACGATATTAATCCTGATCATCTTCCAGACTGTGATTAGAAACATGAACAAATTCTGATAACGTCACCAGTTATCTTCTTTACCCTTTCAGTATTAATCAAGATTTTTCCTGAGTTGTTTTACTAAAACTGTACTGCGTTTTACTTGAACCGTATGCTGCCTGCATTGTTTAAGCCTGTGGTTTTAATACTTTTAGTGTTGAAGTGAATTTCTCATCACGGACATATAAAGACTTCGTCGAGCTGAGAAAATCAACTGTTCACACTTCAGCTGCAGTCCTCTGTGTTGCCCGGAGTAAATTAACTTCCATACTACCAGAGTTGGAGTAAAGGTGCCACTGATATTCAGTGTGCTTCTTAGAATCACCTGCTAACTGTAACATAGCCTACTGAAGGAACAATATTATTTGGTTTGCTTCTGTAATTCTCCTTTGCTGATCAGTTATGTGACAGCCCCCTCTCCCCCTTTTTTCCTTTTATGAGTAGGCATGTGCAGAAAATCGATAACTTTATGCAAAAGTTATGGTTTGACAAAATTGGAGAAGTTCTGTTTTAGTATAATAATCAACACCTGAGGTGGTGTGTGCAATAACTACCCACCTTTTAATTGATTTTATTTTCTTTCTATACCATAGCAGATCAACAATTACAATTTATTTTCACTGAAAAATTGCATATTTATTCATTTTTAGGTATTTAATGTTGTGGTGGCGGCACGGTGGTGTAGTGGTTAGCACTGTCGCCTTGCACCTCCAGGGTCAGGGTTCGATTCCCGGCCAGGCTCGATTTCCGTCTCTGTGTGCATGGAGTTTGCATGTTCTCCC
>JAQMYL010000007.1:14455437-14466197 GCA_030014365.1 Clarias pachynema | reverse complement strand
CATGTGTTCATTCATAGTTTTGATGCCTTCAGTGAGAATCTACCAATGTAAATGGTCATGAAAATAAAGAAAACACAGTGAATGAGTGAAGGTGTGTCCAAACTTTTGGCCTGTACTGTATATGGCATATCATAGAAAATGTGTTTGAAAATTGTGATGTGATATTTTTGTCATATCGCCACCCACCCTGACAATACTGTACTATAGCTACAGTATTAACTCCACACTTCAAGAGCTTGTTTATTCTGTTCTGCATGCTTTGGGTGTGTATTTTGCACTGTAACAAAAATTTAAGGTTATTTTTTGTGATTTGTGCTGCATTGACTTTTCTATGGAATCAGCGGGGCTGTGTTGTTCAGTTCACCTGGCAGTGGTGTTAATGTTATGGATGATCTGTGTATACCAAAAATACAGTAGGGTTGCATAAAAAACAGTGAAACATTACTTCTAGTATGTTTTTTTTTAATGTTATCTTATTAAAAGTGTTAAATCTCACAGGAACTTCATTCATTCTTTTATTTTTCACACCTCTTTTTCTGTATAAGAACTTGTCTACATTCATTTGTTCTATTATACTGTAGATAAATAAATTAGGGTTAACACTTTTGTGGTACTTAACCTACCTACACTTTTTTATATCACACAGTGAATTAGAAACAATGAAAATTTCACCAATTTGGACGAGGTGTAGCTTTCTGACATCGTGAGAAATGTCCCATGAGGTTGAGTGTAATAACACACCACGGCTTATGTGTTTGTGTTGCTGTAACACCCTTTAAAGATGTTACATTTCATTGTTGACAATTCTTATTTACAACTGAATCAGTAATGGTTAATAATTGCTCATAATTTCTGTTTGTATAACACGATGTCAAACAACATGATGTACAGTACCTGTATGGTTGGTTGAGATGGGAACAGAAGCATGCTGTATTAACACTATAACAAACACAGTTCGCCAGTTCTCATCTCAGTTCTCAAGCCTGAAAACAGTGAGAGAAACAGAGAGGCACGACATACAGTATACCATAGCAGGAGATATAACATGACATACAGTATTATTACTTGGTAGATGTGATTACATGAGCATTGAAAACAAAATAGCTTTTTTTTTGTCAGAGTGGAAATATGGCATTGCCAATAAGACTGTAGTGTGGACTTTACTAGAACAACCTTGTAGGATATACTCGATAGGTAGAGAGGTCATGTAAAAACTGTAACTATTATTGAACTGCATATTAATATGAAAAAAACAAACAAATATAGCATGGGAAAGTTATTAAGTGGGTTAACCAACATCAGGTAGGATCTTAGTGTGTTTATTAGTCACTGAAATCAGGAAACAAGCATGATTCATTTGGTAAACAATTTCCAAACATGTGTTTGTTAACCAATGTTTCATGAGAATTTTTTTTAGTAATTATAATTGATAATTGATTTATGCGGAAATCACAAAGAACACATAAAAAAACACATACTTATTATTCACACCTCATTTTATTCCCTCACTGATTAATTTGACTATTGGGCTGATAATTGGCTACAATATTATAATGTTTATGGTCAGTACCTGTACTAGAAGCTAAAAAAACTTACCCCAGAATTCTTGCTTCTCTGATACGCCTTTTTAACGTTGTCTAAATTATTCTCCATTTTAAACCTGATTTTGTTTAGTTTTGTTTTTTTATATTAGAAATGAGAGATGGTCCTTATATTCAACATCCATAAAAGATATACGAAACCAACAGGATATAAACTCACCATATCTTTTTAGGAACACCTCTACACTTGCACATTTATACAGTTATCTAATTAATTAATCATGTGGCAGCAGTGCAATGCATAAAATAATAAAATAAATAAATCATGTAGATTCAGGTCAAGAGCTTTAGTTAATGTTCAACTCAAACATCAGAATAAACAAAAAATGTGTGAACTCTGTGACTTTTACCATGGCATAGATATTAGTACCAGATGGGCTGGTTTGAGTATTTCAGAAACTGCTGATTTCCTGTAAATTTCACACATAAACATCTCTGAATTTGTACAGATTGGTGAAAAAAAAATTGTGTGAACAACAGTTCTTGGATGGAAAAAGAGCAAAAAAGATGCTTTTCTCCTTACCATGTTTGTAAAGAATTAATGAGATTATATGAATACTATATCCTTCTTAGCAGCTCAACCCAATCTAACCTGTGTTTCTGTGTTTCTGCCTGTTATCCCTCAGCATAACTGAAGTTTTAGTTTATTTTTTTTGACTATGTGGACCAACCTGTGCACAAAACTTGGCATAGGTTTTTACGCAGGTTGCCCTTCCTGACGCAACCCTCCCATTTATCCCAGTGGCTGGGGTTTGGACATTGGATGGGAATTGGTCCCAGGCCTTCCGCATGGCAGATGAGAAACCTACCACTGAGTCACCAATGCCCTTAAACTCTAGAGGATTATTGTCTGTGAAAATCCCAGAAATTCATCAGTTTATGAAATACCTAAACTAGCCCCTCTGGAATCAACAATAATGCGATGGTTAAAGTCACAGACGTCACTGTTTCTCTTTATTTTGACGTTTGATGTAAGCATTAGCTGATGCTCTTGATCTGCATTTGTACTATTTTATGCCTCATTCTGCTACTACATGATCTATCTAATTAGATAACGGCATAAATGAGTACGTGTTCCTGTAAAAGGGATTGGCGAGTATATAATTCCTTTGTTGTTATTTCTGTGGAACGTAAAATTCAACATAATTTTTTCACACCTAGTTTATAAAATGATTGACATGTCAGATTCAGATGGGACTAAACTACCACATATCGTCCAGGATTTATTATATCACACCAGCTCGTGTAAAACTAATCCTTTCTGTATACTTTACTCCAAAGACATATTGTGGTAGTGATATTGTTCAAGCCATACTTTATGTGCTAATGCTTAAACCAAGAAAGTGTTTGAACTCATAAACACCTATAAATGGAGTTTCACTTCCTTATTAGACTAAAAATATGACCTAGTTGAACTCGATGTGAAGTACTACACTCAACACAGAGTTTATTTAGAAAAAGGCGATTTCTTGTCTTTGGGTTTTCAGGTGTAATCCATATTTAATAGCTTAACTGAAACCCCTTTGAAACACCTGCTCTTTCTTCACAGTGGGGGCCCTCAGTCATGCGCTAGCTTTCAGTCTGTGTCGAGGCACACGGGCAAAGAGGAAGCCCAGAGTCCTGCCAGAAAGTGCGAGAGTGAGAGTTTGAGTCGGAATGGGACCTCGAGCAGGGCTTATATAGTCTCTATTTTTAACCCACTCCCCCTCGCCTATCACAGGCCTTCCTCTCGGCGGCGCTCAGGAAGCAAGCCTGGCTCTGTTTCCTGATCACACGCGGACCTATTGAAATCCAATCAGGCTAGGATACAGCAGTGATGACCAGGCTGTGAGTCAAAGCAGAGAAGAGGAACACAAAAATGTTTAGCATATTTGGTAAATACTGTAAAATGAAATGGAATTTCTGTTCAGTCAATTTAAGTTGTAGATATGTAATCTGTAATAATGGACAATAAATAAAAAAGTCTATGATGTCGCCACCAACATTTTGTTCACAATGAGGGCCTTGAAATTCCTCTAAATTATTCATTGAAAAAAGCCAAGGGGTGTTCTAGTCAAACTGGGACTTGTGATGAAATTTCTTGTGAAGGCATAAAACCGACTGACGTATACAGAGTGACACTGTTTTAAAAAAGGCTGTACGTCCGTCAACGAGGATCCTGGCCGAGGTTCAGTCGTCCAGTGAACATTCAGCGAGCAGAACACCTTATCCTTGAAAATCTTTCAGAACTTTTGGTTCAGATTTTATCATTTATATTTGATGATTCTGTTCAATCTAATCAAATTTATTAGTATTTTAAATTAAATTCTATTTATAATTAATTGTATCTCTAGTAGCATATTTTTTTGTATTGTGTTTAATCACAAAATTCTTTTAAAAAGTCTTTCTTTTCATATCCATATTTGGTTGTTATAGTGACAACTTCACTGAGCACATGGTAATAAATAAAGATTTCTTTAAGGATCAATTGGTTATTGGGGCAGGAGATATCCTAGGAATAAAACACTTAACATTATGCTTTTAGAGGGAAATAGTAAATGACAGGGTGGTGTGATACAGTGGATTTACTGTTGCCACTTCAAAGTTGACTTATTTCCTGTAATTTGCCAACAATTTTTAAAATGAATGTTCAAGCCACAATAATTTTTTTATCCTCTTAATGAGTACGTTTAATGTTATGGAATGTTTGTTAAAAAAGTTATTTCCTGTCCTTATTTACATTATATTATGTCATATATAAATATATAAAATATGCCACCGGAAGACATCTTCATTATACACAATATATATTACAATATATAATTTACCTGATGTATTTCATGGAGAAAACAATTGAAAATTATACAAAAATTGTTTTTAATCCTCAGTTAGTGCTGAGTGCTGATGATATTTAAAAAAGTGTATCATGATTTCACAATATCCATATCAAATTGTCATGTTTAGAGTTCTCCCATTTACGGGTTCCCTCTGAGGGACAACCAAAGCAGCATTAAGATTTATGAAAGTGTAGCAAAGTAGTACAGTGGTGGCCAGCAGTTGTTTAGCAGTGACATTGCTGATATTGCTATACAATACTCAATATTTCGAACGACGTCCTTTCATTCTTCAAAACCTGCTGGATCCGGCATGAGTCAGAAAGACGTCTGCAGTACTCTGGTGTTACTCGCTCTCTTCATGCCTGCTTGATTGCTTCCTGAAGATCAAGTACAGATATTTGAAGTTCACAATTCACTTGAGAGATCGCCGATTTTGGGCATTTTTGTGCAGAGGTGGACGCCCCGGCTTCAGAAAGTTTAAGTTCTGCCACATATTTGTTCTATCCATTAAGTAATCCAGCTGATTCTAATTAACTCAACTCTTTAGCCAGATAGGCTCGAACTAATTAGTGACATCACCTGTTTTGTGCACATGGAGAACTACAGTATAATACATGACATATGTTGTCTTAATACTTTTGGCCACCACTGTAGTTGAGAAATTTGCCAGCATGCGGAGTTCACAGCGAATTATGTTTAACATGTTAGTGTTTGTCATACTTTTCTGATGTCAATAAATCTAGCTGAAGAGATCAAACTGGTATTTATTTAAAAAGTCAGATTTCACTTGTTTAATCATTCACAATGCATTAAACCAGATTAAAAGTAGATTTAAGCTGTCTGTCTAAGCACAGTTTGAGCCTTTATCCAAGTCCCAATCATCAGTACAAAATTAATTAGACTGGCAAGACATATTTTCTGTTGTTTTTCCTGTTGGGTGAGCATATGGAGCTAATTGGTTTAGTAAGACACTAGGGAGACAGATTTATTACCAGTTTTCTCTTCACACAATGGAGCAGATATCCTTTTTAATGTTTGAGGACACACACACAGACACAGATCTAGAACTGAGAAGATTTATGTCTGTTACAGACGAACTAGTGGCTATTGAGACCTACTCGAGAAAAGAAGGTCCTGCCACAGGGGCTGTATGTGAAGTTTTGATCAGGGCTGGTTGCTGAAAGCCCTTGGTTCTTCTGTCTGTTCCTTATTGTGTCTAGGCTGGTTCTTTGGTTTACCTCAAATATGGCAGTGGCTGTATGGAATGAGCTTTTTTGCTTGCCATCTTGAAATGACAACTGATGGTGGTCTATATCACAGCAAGAGAAGGATCTTTTCATAGAATCTTTGGGTCTCTTCTGTGCCCCTCTGCCATGCTGGCCAATAGCATGTGCCTAGTACAGCACAGTCTTGTGATGGCAATACTTTAACATCCTGGAAACGTGCCCAGCTAATTGATGGTGTATCTTGAGAGTCTTTTCAGTGAATCCTGAGTACGGTATTGTGACTGTGCTGGTGGACAAGAGCTGCAAGTGGTGGTGATACGTAATCTAGGTCTCAGAGCCATGCAGGAGGGAATTGAGAATGACAGCTTTGTAAATTATCTATTATTTCTAACCTTCGTCAGGTGGTCATTATACCAGACGTGCGTGTAGAGTCTTCCAGAGGCAATATTTGCTTTGGCCAATCTACTATCAATTTCTTAGTCAGTCTTGGCATGAGAGAAAGTCATATACTATAGACAGTTAAGTTGATGTGCTGCTTTTAGCTCAGTCTGATCAATGTGAATGCATGGTGGGTGGGACTCTTCATGAGGTGCAGGCTGGTGGAGGACTTCGCTCTTTTTCAAGCCAAAACAATTAAGCAGTTTCTGCAAAGCAAAATGTTATTCTCTGCACAGGTACCTCTGTGCACTACCAGGGCAGCATCATTGGCATCTAATCATCTGCTACAATGTTTTTGTTGCATGAAGTCAATCATTGAATCGTGGACTGTGAACCTGGTATTTTAGAGAGTGTGGAAGTGTGGAAGTTATCAGACCAGTGGTTTAGGAGTCAGTCCTTGTTGGCACGCAGCCCCTGTTCATCAACACTCCAATAGGGAACTCTGAGGATTTTTTAGCCTCAATTGCAGGCTCTTCCTGATGGATGCTCACACTTCTGTTGTTCAGAGACTATGGACTTTCAGTTTTCTCCTTGGATTGTCCTTGGTTTTGGCTTGAAGTGGAAGCCTAGTCAGATGTTATTCTCTGCAGTGGACACTACTCTGATGTAGAGGACTTCTTTCATGTCTTTTTGGTACAAAAATGTAATGTATTGCATGCCTTTGTTTTGACTGATACTGCATTCAGATTCATTTCAGATGGTCTTTCTCCTAAAACTAGGTGTTGGTGACAGATAGTTCAGAAGAATTCGGAAGTAGGCAGCCATTGTTATCGTAGTTTCTCACACCATGTTTTCTAAGCATGCATTTTCAAGTCATGACCCAAGATACCTTTTCAAGTTATGGCACCTAGGATGATGATTTCTGTCTTTTGCTGAGATGTTCTGTAGTAGGCTGCAGCTTTACATCTGCCATGGCCTAGTGGAGCTATAGTAGGATGGTGACAGTAAGGTTCTCAGGCCATAGGGATCACATCAGACTTGCTAGGCTGAAAGATTTCACAATATGGACCAGCGTTCCCATCCACCCTCGAAGGGTGCAACTGCCACACAACAAAGGCACTACAATGAGATCAAATAGTTGCTCTTTCTTAGAGAAATATTTATTAGCAAAATTTTGTAATAAGTATTTAGTGTATTTATTTGGTGTATTTATCACATCGTCGGCTGTGAGTAAAGAAGAAACTGAGTCAAGTAAAAAAAAATCATGGCAGTGAAACGCGCTGCTTAGCCATAATTGGAATGCTGTTTAGATTAGTTATGGTCAGTAATGCTGTTTTTCTGTGTATTTGTTAGTTACCATGAATGTACTGTATGAATGAACATGCTAGGACTGACAGCAGATGTAATGTCTTTTCAACACTAGTGGATGAAACGGACACAAAAGCATTTTAATTGAGTTGCACCCCTTCGCTGAGAACTAAAGTTGCTATAGTGTGTCCAGAGGGAACGGTTTGCAGGTCACAACTGGTTTTGAGAACCACTGGAATAAGGAACTTGATCGGTAAGTTAATGGTACGGTAACCATCCAACTATAACACAATAACAACCCAACAAAACAGCATGACTAACATTTAACATGAGAGAATGAGCCAGTATCACATCATTTAAATCTATAATACAGTACGAGTCTGCATTAGTTCATCTCCTTTAAGTCCAAAGTAGTCAGGAATAGTAAGTGACCACTCTGAAGGCAGTGGGTTTGGGAAATTGTGCCTGACTTGAAATGTTTTGTAGTTGAACCTGGCAGGGTTTGTGTAATTTCAACATTTCTCCATTTTCTTCTCTGTTATAGGTCTTAAAAACCACAGGAATTGCCTGTGGGCTTCTGCCAAGAACCGGTTTCTTATTTATGCAGGAGTGGGAATTACAAAGTGTGCATGTGTGTGTGTGTGTGTGTGTGAGAGAGAGAGAGAGAGAGAGAGAGAGACAGTGAGACTTAGTACAATACATAGTAAAGTCTCTAAAGCCTGTGCAGGCCACTGAAGTTTTTCTAGCCCCGTGTGCCCACACACTCGCCGTGCTGCCTTAAACTGTGCCAGCTGCATAAACACATCAGGACACAGATACACACACACACATACACACACACATATTCATACAGAGCTTCTTTTCTGTTCTCACTTTGAACTTCAAGGACATGTAATGTCTTGTACACTCCTAAAAATACACCTCGAATGGATTGCGGATTGAGCAAACCACAAATTGAGCGGACGTTCCTTTGCTGAAGGGTGAAAGAATGTGAAATGAAGGCACATTTGATTTGCAGTTACAGTATCATCAATGGAAGTTAAACTATCCACTGGGAAAGTATTCAGAGCCAATGTAGTAGAGTTTGTCACATGACAAGCACATAAACATGACATTTTAGGTTTAAAAGAATGAATTGAAATGATTATCAATAAATAAATAAATAAATATATAAAACTAGAGCAGGTAAGCAGCACAACAGAAAAAAGCATTCATTCCATTTTCATTAGATCCCAAATTTGAAACCTGGAAAGTCCACAGCCATGAGTACTCAGGAAGCAAGAGAGGTGCCCTCTGGGTGGGGGAGGGGCATATTCTCTATCGTTTTAAATGAATATGCATTTAAAGATTTTCATTGTTTAATAGCTGTTCTAATCTACTGTATGTATTTTAAACTCTTTTTATTTTATTTTATTTAATTTTAGTTCAAATCCCATTTCTTAAGATAATAAGATGTAGCATTAGCTTGTAGTATGAATTCTTCATTTTATTAGTTATTAACATTGTAACTCAAAGCAAGCAGACCCTATTTGTGTCTGAAGTAGAACAAAAAACTTTTTATCAGTGACATATCTTTAACTGTGTGGTGTACTCTTTGGTGTGTTTTTTTTAGTTTCTATGGTTATTAAGGAGGGAAATTAGTTTTCTCCCACCTAGACTGTCAAGGATTACTAAATAACATATACAAAAGTAATACTGACTCAACAATGTAATCGAGGTAATCGAGGTTGTGTCTCAAGATTCCAAAAAATAGAAAGAAAGAAAAAAAAAGCAGTCTGTGTGGGACATGCATCTTTACACCACACCAACTTTCGAATCTGATTCTGGTTGATTCTTTTTCTGTAACTCCAAGGGTATGTCATAGTGATGTTTTATTTAATAAGATCACCCTAGTAATACAATTGTGAAAGACTCCACCAGAAGTCGTTTGATTGGATATCGCTTGAAAGAATGACATGTTTCACCTTGTGTGTTCAAACTCACCTTTCTCACCTTACCTGCTTCCTATTTGTGGTAGACTTTTGAGCTATGAAACTTTCGTTGGTTTAACCTTTATTAATCGAGGCTAACCTTAAAGTACTGGAAAAAACGTGTGTTTTGACACAGTTCTCTCTTTTTTCAACAAAAGCGCTTCGACAGAGTTGCGTCGTAGAGAGCATCTACAGTATGTGTGACAGTTGAATAAATTTCAGTGAGGTGGAGTTGGACTGCGAGCTCTTGCTCACTAAAGCTGTGTTTTTCATTTTGAGTGTGCTGCCTGAGATATGTTTTTTGTGGCTTTGGTGCTCAGTCCTTTATCAGATCACTTTGGTACATGTTTGTGTGTTTGTGTGTGTGTGTGTGTGTTTGTGTGTGCATGTGTGCGTATGTGTGTTCGTGTGTGTGTGTGTCTGTGTGTGTGTGTGTGTGTGTGTGTGTTTGTGTGTGTGCATAGGCTCTGTCAGCTAGAGGATGTGTGATCTGTTAAACCGCAGGTTTCAGTGCAGGGCAGCTTTTCCTCTAGAGCCTAAAGGTTTTACGCAGAAGATAACAACAATGATGATCAGACCAATGCGAGGAAGAAGAAAAGTTGTTGTTGTTTAAATAAATACATTTAAGACTGTAAATATGATTTGCGCAGCTACTGAGCAATGGAAGGCAGTGATTGAAAAGCGCCACTCGGTCTGGCTCCCATTGAGCTCTGTGACACAGGAGTGAGTGATAGTGTTAACTCAGTGAAGTACTTCAGCGCACTGTATAGTCTGCGGGTGGAATAAACACAATTAAAATGGCAAAACTCAACAAACAGTTGTCCTGTGGTTTGGGTTTTGGATAGCATGCTGTTGTTTTCTGCACTCTCTTTCTGTCTCTGCTTGTTTAGAGCAGGTGAAACGTCTCCATGATTTTCCAGTACCACAGATAACCACCACCACTAAGGCTATGTAAACCAACAGCTAAGTATCCATTAAAGTGTCTGCTGGTTTTGTAATGGTTAGTAATGGATATTGTTTTCCATATTGTGCAATATTACACCATAAATGGTCCAAATTCTGGTCTTTGGTGTAATTTATCGTTTGTCGTCTAAAGGAACTCCATAATCAGGTGGTTGCTATGTTCCGGACCTCTGAAAACACCAACAGTCAGGTAGATCAGTGGCTTCTCAAGGGGTCTGAAATCAAAGTTACCATATTGATTGTAGAGTTCTTTATAGTTATTGGCCAGTTTGACTGGTTACTCATTAATTAAATGCATTTAATCCATACCCGTAATAACTCAAAGCACATGACTCCAAATAAATGTACACTTGCTAAAAACTGTTTGCGCCATTATTCTCAAATAGACAATCCTTTTTTTTTAATCCTTTTTTTTTTTTTTTTTTACCTTTCCTGAAAAAGATATTCCATTTATCCTGAGCACCCATCATTTAAAAACACCCTTTATCCTGTGAAATT
>JAQMYL010000007.1:14432325-14447148 GCA_030014365.1 Clarias pachynema | reverse complement strand
GAAAAGTTTTCCCCCTCACATATACTAATGTGCCACAAACAGGAAGTTAATATCACCAACCATTCCCATTTTATTAACGTGTATCCATATAAATGGCCCACCCTGTAGATAAAATCAGTTTTTGAGCTTCAGTTATTGTTCACGTCAAACATCAAGATGATCAGAAGTTGGATTTCTGCGACTTGGCATGGATGTTTGGGAATTTCACACACAACAGGTACAGCAGTTTACAATGAACGATGCAAAAAGTGGCCAGATTGTTTCATATGCCAGGAAGGGTACAGTATAATAGCTCTAAATAACCACTTGTTACAACCATGATGAGGTTCTAAGCATGTACAACATATCAAACCTGAGGCCTTATGAAAACTGGACAAAAGAAATCGCCAGTCTTTTTCAGCTGCCCAGTTTTGGTGTGTCAGTCCTCATGATAAGCTCATACACCTCAAGTTTGGAAGTCTTCTGCAGGCTGAGATGCTTTTCTGCTCACCAAAGTTGTATAGAGTAATGATTTGAGCTACTATATACTTCCTGCCAGCTCAAACCAATCTGGTTATTCTTATCTAATCTTCATCATCAACAAGCTGTTTTAGTCTGTAAACGATATACCCGTATGACATTTTTTGTTTTTTGCACCATTCTGTGTAAACATTCACAGGAGATCAATTAAAAAAAAAAAAAAATCCTCAATCCAACCCATCTGGTGCCAACAACCATGCAACAGTTAAAGTCACAGAGATCACACCTTTTTTCCATTCAGATGTTTGATGTAAACATTACCTCAGGCTCTTGACATGTATCTGCACAATTTCATGCATTGTTCTTCTGTCACATGATTGGCTGATTATATAACTGTATCAATGTGCAGGTGTAAAAGTGTTGTTGATAAAGTGGACAGTGATTGTGTGTACTATGTATATGACTAGGAGCAAGTTGCACAATTAACATCCGAACTGTACTTCCCACTTAGAAATGTCTTTCTGCATGTGAAGGATATTTCTCAATACACTGTAGTATATGCTAACACTCACATGCTGCTGTGTGATCCCAACTTAGTTTTGTGAACGTCCTACAACATAAATATAACTGTATAATATAACATACAGTATAACTGTAAGTGGATGAAAGTTATGATGTTTTGTTCTTTAATTAGTAACACAATGCTGTAGTATAAAAGGAATAAAACACTTTTGTCATTTTTGTTGTATTGGGCGACAGTATTTCTTTATTCATTATTTTTCCTATAACAGCACACAGCGGTGTTTTATTCCTTACATGTGTAAGGTTTAAGAAAAGGTTTACTAGTATTGAATTAGTATTAGTATTTATAGTATTAGAACTTTTCATTCATCAGCAACATTAGGGCACCAAGCACCACACAGATATAAGGAACAAGTTAGAGCAGGGGTTTTCAAACATTTCAACAGACTTTGGTTGTAAATATAGCTCCGCAGATTTATTTTATAATCCAACTATTTAATTATTAAGCACATTGTTTCTAATGTCTGTCAAAATATTTTGACTTTATATTCCTAAACATTCAAATCACAAAACACTTAAAAAACAATTTTTTTTAAATCAAATTTGTTCTTCAATGTACAGACAGACTTGTTTTTAGTTATTGAAATTTGGATTAAGGCTGTTCAATTAATTGTACCAGTCAAACAAGATAAAATCTATTAAAAGTCAATAATAAATATAATAACTTAATAGTTATTATTAATAGTGGATGATTTCCATCATTATAGCAAAATAAATAACTAAATACTTAGACCCCCTGGTTATGCGTCACAGACCTTTTAGAAGATTTTTAGAGGATACAGTATAAAAACCGAACATGAATTAAAAGACATTAAAAAAATTTGCTTGACTTGACTGGAACTGACATAGCACAAAGAGCTTTCCGGAGAGGGGAAACCCTTTGTCCTTCAATTTCACCCTTTTGATGAGTAATCCAACTTCCCATTCTTGTGAACTGTGAGTCGCAGTGTCTGAGTAGAAAAAAAAGAGAAGCAGTAATCAGAGTCACACATTACTGCACATATTTCCATCACATACTACTGTACGCAGATGCAAACTTAGTGGAGACGAAAATCAACCTGAATTCACGGCCACCGAGTGTGACCTGCGAAGGAATTTTTTTCATGGTGTGTCATGCAATAAATGTCAGAACTGGGGTTGATCTCAACTCAAGTGACTCAATAAGGTTAAAGGTATAAGGAACATGTACTATAGGATATCTAAGAAGGGTGGGACACATTTCACTTTTTAGGGGGATATGCAAAAATGTCATATGGTTAAGTCATGATGGCTACGATATGAATTAGTAATTAAATAAGGAAAAGAAAAACACTGTTACAGTAAAATAATCAATGAAAGTGTGGTGTAATTAAATGTTTTTTTTTTATTACTGTTAACACCTGGCAGCTGTTTATTTTCCAATAACAGCATACCCTGTAGTGTTTTATTACACCTTTTTATGCTTTTTGCTTTAACCAGTAGGTTATAACCATTCGGTGCTTGGCGCGCTAATAAAAATGTTTCATATGAGTGGAAAATGCCACGAATAAAAAGTTCTATGGCTTTAATAAACACCCAAAATCAGCTATAACGTTAAAACTACAAAACAGGAACACATTAACATTGATTATCCAATATATATCAGTAAACTGGTACCAGGATCATGAGCACCCAAGGCTTATCCATGTCAGGGTGGACCAAAGGCCAGCCTGTCCAGCTTGAACCCACAGAAAAGCCAATGCAGCTCAAATTGCCAAAAAAAAAGTCAATGCTTGCCATCATAGAAAGGTACCAGAACACCCAGCGCACCACAGCCACCTGAACATGAGATGCAGCAGGCAAAAAAGCAAAGATTGCTGACCTGTCCAATCCATGGACCCCACTTAACGCTGCCCAGGTAGCACAAAGGAGAACCTACACAATACTGGGCATGATATTTTAAAAGTAAAATGTCATGTAACTGTCTCTCCTGTCTTTCCTCAAATCAAGCCTATATCCTGTTTTGTTGGTACAGCACAGTCGAGTAGCAGAGAAGAGCAGCTTTTTATCTCTTCTCTCTCATAACGCAGCGTTATCCATGCTATCTCTATGGGAACACAGCCAAACACATACACGACCTTGTTTACAGATGCTCAGCCACAGGCATTTCTGAGTCACATGATGCTCTGACTGCAAATTACTTTGATTGCAGATTTTATAATGAGGGTTATGTTTTCTTTTTTCTTGCACATACATGCACGCACACACACACACACACACACACACACACACACACAGCTCCTGCTGCAGTCCGCCATGGTGAAGTTTAGTCAGACTTGTAAAAATGCCAGTCGCAGGTGTGCTGAAATAAAACCACAAAGTGTATGACCTGTTTTCTACCTCTGCTTTTTCAATGAGGTGTGCCTACACTCACACACACACACACACACACACACACACACTCCTAACCCGAAGAATGCAGAAGACACTGTTCTGTGTGGGCCATCAGCACTATTAAATCTGCCAGATATGAAAGATTAAAGCAGTGAGAAATGTTTTAAAAGGGGAATTTTAATGTAACTGTGAGCTTACTCTTGCATTTTTGTACCGAACTGAAAAAAAGAGAGAAAAAAAAACAAAACTTGGCCCTCAAAGATCATCATGTCGAAATAAACTGTGTGTGTTTTAGTGTGAGTAGTTACTGTTATTTCCCCTACATTTCAGAGCATGGCGCCTGTACAGACCCGGCACTCGAATCCTGATTACTGACGTGCTGATGGTTGTCATTACGGCACAGTTTCTTGAAGCCCGTGCCAATAGGTTGATGGTTGGAGGCTCGCCGTCTCACTTCTCCTCCACGTATAGAGGCCTCATGCTACTCTGCAGTGTGCTGTTGGTGTTTTTGGCTCTCTTCTAGGTGCTTTTCCAGTTAAGATTGTAAAAGCATGGCTGCATTAAAGCGCCACTGAAACAGCCTCTGGATTTCCCCTGGTGCTGATAGCATTATCACTGTGTCCGGGATCCTTGGCGCTGCATTAATGATGATTTCGGGGGTCTGCACTCTGTTCTGTAAAACCCTTGTGTATTTGTATCTTGAAATTTTAGGCCCCGAAAGGGCTTTTAAACACAATTATAATAACTATTCATGCTGGCATTTTAAAGGATGAACAATTCTGTTCACCAGAGTAAGCATACGTGACCTAATATTTGTACATCTTTGTATTTTTAATCAATGAAAAGTCATAACTTTTATATAACAATATCAAAATATAGAGAGAAAAGCTAATATAGTAAATAATACAATCAACTTCTGATTGTATTGTGTGTATTAAATAATTAAATGATTTATAATTTTAATTCTTAACCCTCTATGGCATGAATTTTTATTTTAGAAGGAAAAAATTATTTCACAATAGTTTTGGGGAGCTTTGGGGTCCCTGATAATATATCAATCATAAAATGTGGCCCCCCACAGGCCCCCCACGAGATATTGGTTTGTTGCCTCAGTTAAAACAGTCAAAGCTGACCCAAGTATTGTATATGCTTAGGATGATGTATTTAAGACGTATAAAAGTCCTAGTGTCCGCGCCTACGTGTGTTGGTGTGGATGTGTGAGCTTCTCAGCTCTTTGTCTGAAAAGTACAAGTGCACCCTGCTTTTATAGTCGGTCCTAAAAATAAGCTCGCGCTCATTGGCCGCTAGAAAGTTCTCACTGAATCACGTCAGGCCAATTAGAGAGTAACACTTCCTGTTCTGCGAAAGATGTTTCCTGTTGATAGAGGATTACTGAGGGACAGCACGTTGCGGAGTTGGCAGTGTTTGGGTGACCTTTTGCGAGGCCTACGGAAACAGTGACGGTGATAGCAGGGAGCAGTGTGTGTTTTACAATGTGGAGAGAGAGCACATGGCCTCGGCTCCAGCGCCAGTGTTTTGGTCTGAAAATAAACACCAGCTATCCTCCTAAGATGGGCCTCAGCTGCATGCACATGTATCAATACAATATGTTGATTAACAGTCTGAGAAAAAAAAAAAAATTCTGTTTGATCACGCTCCAAGTTGCTTTCTGAATAGCCATTACAGATTATAGATCATCATTCCGACAAGTCTGTGACCACAGATAAAAAAATGCTTTCATCATATATATATATATATACAGCAGACATACACCAATCAGCCAACATTAAAACCACGTACTATTTGGGTTCCCCTTGTACCACTGGGGCAGTTCTGCTCCCTTCGGACATGGGCTCTATAGGACCTCTGGAGGTGTCCTGTGTTGTCTGGCACCAGGAAATTAACAGCGAATCCCTTGGGGTCTGTGGCTTGTGGGATGGGTCCTCTGTGGATCGGATTTGTGATTGTATCGGGATCTGGAGGGTTTGGAACTGCTAAGACCCATAACTGGCAGGCTGTGATGCATTCTGTGTTCTGGTACCTTTCTGTCACGGCCAGCCTTGATTTTTTCTTATTGTGCTTTTCTCTCACTGACTTTTCTGTGGGATCACCCAAGACCAAGACTAGTCCATCAATTCTATTCAGTTCACCTGGTGATTGTGTTAATGTTAGGGCTTATCAGTGTATACACTGTGTGCTGTAATATCACACCACATCATCATCATCATCTTTATTTATTACTATTATCTATATAGTCTAAAGTGCTCCTGAGTTCTGGATTCTGATGAATGGGGTGTTATAAATTTAAGGGTGGTAACAGTACTTATGCATCATCACACTACCCTATAGATATTTTTTTTCCCTATAACAGCACGCCCCCAAGTGTTATATTCATTATTCATATTTTGAAAAACCTTCAATACCAGAATACCACTGGGTGTTTTGGTGTTTAATATTTAATATGTACTTTTCGTGTGTAATATTTTAACATGTACCATATGAACGCTTACTTGTTTTCCGTCTCACGCCCTCGTGGAAATTTGACGCAATCATGGCCAGACTCTGGTGTGAGTTATCATACAAGAATACTGGTATGTGTCTTCTGGTTTTGATGACACATGGACACGTAGCGCAGTGTTGGTGGAGTAAACCTCACTGTGTTCTCATGTTTGACTGCTCAGGATCTTGTCACTGTGTTTATTTCTTCACACAGTCAGTGTGCTCCATGAGTCAGGGAAGGCAGAAGGAATTTTCCACAATTTATTTTTTTCCTGTTTTTCTGTGTGTGAATGCACTGTAACTTTTTGACCCCCTTCACACCTGGCCGCTTCACGCATCGTGATTGTCAGGATTATATCCAGATAGAGATTGTATACATAAACATGCAGGTGAAAAGGCACCCAAGATACATTTAAAAGATCAAATGCGATACCGCAACCACTGCATGGGGTGAGATCATGGGGACCAGATGTTCTCTGAATGTAAATATATCTGTCTCTCCATGGTAGCTTTACAACCATAGACACCATAACGCGTCATAAAGTGTCAAGACTTCATTTAAAGCGAATGATGAATAGTTGAACTTCAAATAAAAGACAGTAATCAAATTACATTAATATGAATTTTAAAAGGGGCCAAGAAAAGCTCAACGTCTGTTATGAGCTAGTGTTAAAATTATGAGATTTTTCAGTGTTGTGGAGATGATACCATGATTAACGTCCATGTATAAATTACAGCCATGGATGCTCTTCTACTGAGATTCAATTATCTGCTTTCTTTATTTACGCAGTCTCTAGGAGTAAAACCCAATCCAATGGAACTAAACTAGAACCTGCACTTTGCATTTGATTAGGTTACTTTCTGCTTCTTGCTGTACTTTTTCTCTCGCCTTCTATCCCTCTCTGGATCATAGCATCTTTCAAATTACCGGATATAATATAAATGTCTGCTTTTCCTTCTTTGTCGGACTGCTCTATGTGCAGGGAACGTTTCTTCAAAGTTCAAACAATGGACGATTACTTGCAAGGTCTTGGCTCTACTCCCTCGTATTGTGTGTTCCCTTAAGTCACAAATGAGGTAATATCCGCAGTGCTCGAATAATGTTTATATCACAGCACTGATGAATTATTGAAATGGATCGGTTAGAAGGTATTGTTATGATCAGTTTCATAGATAGAGGTAAAACGTAAACAGGTATTTCCATATAAACCAAAAAATAAACCTGTATAACTGGTGCAAAAGTTTATGGTAATGAAAAAGACAAGTTTTTAATGATTATGGAAGACCTCTGCTGCAGTATAAGCATGTTATAAGAATGAGGGGTAAAGTTATAACTTTAAATGTTCCAACACAAGATGTTGTGCTTTGTGCTTTTTTTTTATTTGAAGAGATAAAAGATAAAAGATAAAAGAAAGGCTGCTGAGAGAGCGACAGGTCATAGCTGCTATAATAAAAGTGAGAACAGAAATCTGTTTTTATAACATTAAATGTTATAATCCATAAGCATATTGTTTTTGTTTTGTGCTGAAGTATACAACAGGAATAAAACACTTTGGCACATGCTGGTACTGGAAAATAATCATTGTCAACTTGGTATACAACAGTATCAGTTGTGTCGCTGATTATTTTCCTGTAACTGCATAACACAGACTGTGATATTCCTCGCATTAAATCTCTTTAGAGTTATGAGTCTTAATTTAGATCCTTCTGCATAGTTTTCTATAAGTTTAATGTTGAGGTTATGTGCTAGTTTATATTAGTTTACTCACTGGCAGCATTTCTTGTTTTCACATTTGCAGATCAGCTAATTTCCACCTATTGCTCCTTGAAAAACCTTTCCCCCGATGATGATAGTACAAGTTGTGCAATAACATTTAGCTGTATGAAGAAGACTGATTGCAGTGGGCTTATATTGTATAGCTGGTAAAGATGAGGGATTACAGTTGGGCAAACATGCTGTGGTGCTGGAGACCCAGGGTAGATAAACCCATGAACAGAAAAGCTATCTTTGTGTCCAAAACAAAAGCCTGTGATACCTTTACACCTGGGGAGATAAATGATCTCTCACAGAGAAGGTGGAAGTGTTTACACTGCACATGCAGAGTGTGAATATTTAAGTTAGAAATAAGAATGAATATTGTTTGTCTTGTGAAACTCCATGCTGGGAAAACATTGACTTTACTTGGTATACGTTATACTAAGTTGCTAATTTATTAGCTGCTCCTAATATGTACGTTGGGGAACTTTTGAAGGTAAGTAATTAGCCCTGCTACACATTCTAGTCTAAATGTCATTCTCAGGACAGCAGTGACCCTGACAGAGTAGAGAAACAGGCGCATGAATAGACTGAAAATACTGTAGAACATACTTACTTGTTCTTAAGTTAGTTACTTATTTAATTCATCTGTTAAAAATAAAAAAAAATAAAAAGGCAGGGAGATCATAATAGATTCCATTTTAATGCTGGAACACAAGCATCTACACTCTACTCATCGGTCTTGTTGAATTTCAAAGCTTTTGAGGGGAAAGAATTAGAGTAGAGTCATGTACAATTCAATGTTTTCAGTGCTGTGATTGGTCAGTCCCAAAATTCAACAAGACTGATGATTAGAGTGTAGATGCTGTTGTCCCTGGCTCACCAGTACGTCTGTGTGTACACAATTCATGGCACTTTGTGATCATTTTCAATCCATTAATCTGTATTTAATCCATAACTGCGACTATTAATCTTACTGTTCAAAGGACATTTTTTCTTTTGTCAAATAAAAATGCTTAAAATATTAGTACTATATTAAGCTTTATGTTAAACATCTGGTATATTTTATTTGTATCTGTGCATGTCGTTACTATGGAAATAATAATAATAATGCATTAGAAGAAGCACATTAATATAAACCTGTGATTTGAATTGCTGCCAAAGTTATTGTCGTAGTTGCGTTGTAGAAAATTAATCAATTTAACCTTCTTGCCAGTCCAAATAAGAGAATTCAGCAACATTGCAGTATAGTAGAAACTCAAAATTTATGTACGAGAAATGCAAATATTAATACACCACTCAGTCAGGACTTTTTTTTTCCTTTTCATGCTGGCTTTCTCTGAGCACGTTGGAAATTAGAGCACATACGAAATAATTTCAAACAGCAGACAATCAGGGTTAATTTCCCACAGTCAGAATAATTTATGGTTAATTTGTGTCATAGATGGCATGATGTTGTAGTGATTAGCACTTTGGGCTTGCACCTCCAGGGTTGAGGGTTTGATTGCGTGGAGTTTGCATGTTCTGCCCGTGCTTGCCGGGTTTCCTCCGGGTGTTCCGGTTTCCTCCCACATAGTAAAAGAGGATGATTATGAAAAAATGTGATGAATTAGCAAGTTGCACATTGACTAATCTTTAGTAGTACTCTGGTATGTTTATTGTAAACCCTATACAAGCAGTGTTACTTGCTTTTTGTTCATTTTTTTATTAAATAAGCTCTAATATTAAAAACAGGGGGGAAAAAATCAGTTAAATTTATCTACATAAAACAGAAACATTTTCTGCTCTTTTAAAAAAAAATTTATTTGGAACCATTTCGATTAAAAATTGTAAAAAATATGCAGGGAAAAAGAATTTAAGAAATTATAATTTGTTAAATAAATGATATAGTATTGCAAAGATCGACAAACTGTATACTACGTGCCCCTTTAATATGACGACAGTAAATGGTGCCTTTAAAAAATATTTTGAACTAACCTCTAAGATATTGTGAAATTTACTATTTTTCCAGGCAACAGGTAACTTCGACTGTCATGGAAACCAAACAATTAATCTCAGTAAATTGTAGATGTATTAACTATGACAAATACCCGTAAGGTCAACCTTAGTAAAATGTTCTCCCTGGGTACAATCCTTCTTCTAAGACAGGCTTTGTATCTTCACTGCCACTTGATGACATCAGCGGACATTTTTAGTTTGTAGTTAAACACAGGTGAGCGAGTACGGAACTGTAAAATCATTAGACTTGTGGCAGTGCCCTGCAGTAAAACAATCAAATCTCAATCAATTCTGCACAGTTACACCACAACCGTGGCAGCTTTGCAAATATCTTACTCGTTGCATAGGAACCAAGGGTTTGTTTTGGTTTTGAAGTACAATCAATAGGCGAAACACACACACACACAAAAACAGGAGAGGTACTTGAGCAAGCTTGAGCTTCGCAGAAATATTTCCCCATAGCTGTCACATTCCTTCAATTCGTTTGATGAGAAGCACTCAGAGGGAGGGGAAAAAAGTTAAAAAGGTGGCTGTGAGTGTTTTCTCAGTGAGTCACGTGCCATGTGAGTACATATATACAAACGCTCATAATCACAACACGAGTGTGAGACCGGCCAAGCAGGAAACTCAGCAGGAACCTCTTTGAGTAGGAAGCTTGTTTGGGATGCAAGCGCTATATCTGATCTCACACACAAACACACACACGCACATGCACACACACACACACACACACACATGCATACATGCATTTGGATTTGATACATTGTACAACTGTGTTGTGCGGTTATTACAAAAAATCATCAATAAGATATGATAATCAATAAGATAAAATGAGATTAAAGAGATCCTGATAGCCAGAAGTGAAAGTAGTTTGAACCACTTCATGGTGATACTACAACAACGGTGTGTACGTGCAGCAGTGAGTTGGTGTTCAGCTTCTGTCCAATACTTCTGTGCAGTCTGTTCAGTTAGAGATCGCTGTCCAGCGGATGTGTTGTAGGCTTGAGTGTTTTGGCGTCTCTGTGCACTCAGTTAAGGAGCACAAACATCAGCATGGATGCTAAAAGTAAAACAATGCGTGACCCTCCTCAGACTGGGTTTAAACAGCTGCTTTTCCCAACAACAGGCTAATCTAAAGCCACCGTGCCTTTCACATGCTTACTGATGACAGCGCTGAGAATAGAGAGCGAGTGTCCAGGAGTTAGCTTTGTACGGAAAAAAATATAATCTGAAATGAAGAAGCCAAACAAAACTGACAGAACAATTCACTGTATTTGCACATGCAGTGTTAGCGTGTTAGCAGTTGTATTGTTTTCTTGCTGAAAGTGCTTTCCCTGACTGGTTTTGAAAGTGGGTTTTGCCAGTCAGCTGCTCTCCCAGGAGTGTTTTATTCCTCTTATACTACAGCAATGTGCTAACAGTAACTTATTCATGAATAAAAAAAACCCCAACAACTCATTTATTAAAAAAAACAAAAAAAACTTATGCAACCTTCATAATTATTGGCAACCCTAAAAGTAGTTTAAAGTTTAACAAGACTGTAGAGACTTGCAAGAATTGTTTAGGTGATCAGGTACAGTATGCATACATTATTTTTCCAAATCAAGTAAAAAAAAACACATGTATTTAATTTTATTATTTTTAATCATATATATTATACATATTTTAAGACTCATTTAAATAACACTTGGTATAATAAATGAATTGTACCAAATCATTTTACTATAACAGATTAAATCAGCATCTGTAATAAGCAGGATGAGAGTCGCTACATTAGTAGGACATTCTAAAAGCTTCACATGGGTCTGTCAGCACGAGTTAATGCCACGTGACTCGTACACGTACACGCAGCTCTTAATGGCGTCTGGAATGGTTGCTTCTGTCTGCCTCATCAACTGTAAATACAGCTTCTCCTTCAAATTACAGTTTTAGACTCGTGCCAAGCCAACAGTTTTGTAGCCGGGTGCACTGAGGATGCTCTGAGCTGTGGTTATGGCTTATACACCGAAGCACGTCGTGTGATCGGACACACTGGGGTCAAACTCAGAGGAATTCTGGAATTCTTTTGTGAAATGATATAGGGCTTTCTGTTTTATAAAATTTTTTTACAGTAATGTTACACTGTATATGGAATTCAGGATTATAGACTAGACTCCATATCTACTTTTAATGCTTAAATAAGTTTAAAGTACTTCAACTCGTGGAAATGTTAGTAGAAATGTATAACAATAATTTTTTTTACTCCCTTATTTTCAATGTAGTCTCATACTTTTGGACCATATATACAGTAGGTATAATGTATTCTATACAGTATATTAACTTATTTTTTAATAGACTCTTGTAAAAAGACATTTATATCAACTGTATTTGTCAGTAGTGATAGAATTGATGGGAGGTTTATAGAGTGAGTATGAGGTATTTCTGAAAGATGTCTCTAGTGTCAGCACGTCGTAACAGTCTGAGGCATGGAATAGGGGGAACTCAGTGGTTAAAGTGTTAGGTTGCCCCTGCTGGGCCCTTGAGCACTACCCCTAACCCTCAACTGCGCAAATGAATAATTAGATAAATGTAAGTCGCTCTGGAAATGTAAGACTTGATGTCTGCCAAATGCCATAAATGTATCTATAAATGCATCATTGTTGGCAAATTGCTGTGGTATAAGAGGAATACAACTTTTCCAGAGGTGCTGTTCAACTTCAGGGTGGGTCCAGTCACTCCACTTCATCACCCCATCCCTTCACTGGTTACTTTCCTGTAACAGCTCGAGACAGTGTTTTATTCTGTACTTGTATTCCTTATTGGAAGCAGGCAGGGCATTCGAAACATTAAATAATCCTGACTGTTCCTTGTTCTTCATGTCAGGACTGTTTTAAATTGAGACGATACCTCAGTTCATGAATGAAGGAATTCTTCTGTCCTGAAAAGTTTGATGGAATGCAGACGGTGAATTGACCATTCATGCCAGACCTGCCGTCCTCAGGCCAAAGCTGTCTGCTTTTACAATTGCGCAACAGCCGTCTTTCTAAGATTGCTTATATGCACGTATGATGGATGGAAATACCTGATTGCGGTAGAGCAAATAAAAAAAATAATAAATTGGTTTATAAGCACAACCTGAGCAGTTTCTTGGCTGTCTGATCTTTGCTTAACCTCCAGATATGAGTTTCACCAGCCATTTAAGGGACTTACAAACATTCCTCGACCTCATCCTGACTTTATAACACCGGCCTCTCTGACAAGCTGTGGTCTTTCTGGAAAATTTAACAGGCTGGATGAAAAGCAATGACTTAAAGTTTGATTATCCGATTTACAGGTGCAAAAGAAAAAAACTTGTTAGCTTGTTTTATTTATTTTTTTAACTGCAGTCCATGTCACTCAACGGATGGTTGGAGCTTGAATTCAAACACGGCTGTTTGCTGTGCAAATAACTTATCCAGCCTTGATGCATTCTGAATACCGAGGGTGGGGTGAGACAGAGTGGAAAATACTTGAACAACGTTTTTTTTTTTTTTTTTGCAGCAGTCGGTAAAATAAAGCAGACAGAATATCTCAGACTGACATGTCAGAGACGAAGAGTCTCACAACGCTCTCTTCGTATTCCAAACGCCGGACCACAAACATTTAACTAGACACCCGCTCTAACCTAGATGAGGACTTCAAACACCATCATGCGTCTTTTCCTTTAATCTTCTTGGGACGCTTAACCACACTGTGGAGTCATAAAACATACAAACACACACACACTCACACATATGCACATGCATACAAATACAGAGCACACTGCATGCTTACTGAACTTACTGAACTCAAATACTGACACTAATTCTTCATCTCTGTTTGCAGGATAATAAAAGATGCACAGAGATGTTGGCTCAAACAAAGAAAAGCTGTGCATGGTGCAGTGACGGATATATGTTTAAATTAAAATCAGCTTTATCACGTCTCACAGGTTTGCTCTGAGCTACTGGGTTTCTATAGTGAATCCTGTAAAACCGGAGAGAAACGAGAAAGATGGATGAAAGAAAAGAAAAAAAAATCTTCCTGTCCACCAGGATAGAATTTATTGCCAATTAGGAATATCACAAACGTTATAAGTAAATGATTTTTGGACCATCTACAGTCCAGTTCAGCTATTTGTACTTTCTCAAGTGGAAAATCAGACATGACCCATTATAAGATTTCTGATTTGACATGTAAAGTTGGAAGACTGGAAATAATCTTTTACTCCATTTCCAGTTGACGTTTCCAAGATGAAAACTAACATGAAAATGGTTTGGCATTCTGTGCAAACTCGAGGTTAAACAGTGCAAACTGGCGCCATTTTGCAAACGAGTCCTCTGAGCGAGCGGATCACAGCTTTAACCCACATTTAGTATTCGGTAGCTTTGTCTTAAAACATAGTATTCAGGGAGTAGTATGATTTTATTCAGTAATGTGCAGTTAAGAATTTTATGTCTGCACCCACAGGCAGATTCCAGAAGTTTAAGTTAGAAGTTAGCCAAAGTGATGTGATAGATCAGGGGAGTAACTCAGGTGCTTTCTTTAACTTTACTATGGACTGCCTTATCTGCTTAATACTGCGCAGGGCGCTTAATACTGCGTCTACCACGGGAAAGTGGACTTGAGTCGAGGAATACACCTGCCAGGCCAACAAACAACACCGCAAAGACATTCACTGGTTAGAGAAACAGGAGAACCCGGGAGGAAAACCTATGTGAATATTGGGAGAACATGTGAAATGTAACTTTAATATGTTCCATTTTAGTATTTTTGTTATGGTGATGTTGTAGGAAAGAACATGTTGAAATTTCGAACTTTTTCCAAGCAAACGTTAGTTGTTTCCTTACATTTTTATGTTATTTGAAGCTACCTTGTTACCTGAAGAGATGTTAATCAGAAAAGTGATTTAAACTATTTTAACTTAAGCCAATTCAATTAAATGTAATTAAATTCAATTTTATTTGTATGGTGCTTTTAACAATTGTCATTGCCGCAAAGCAGCTTTACAAAATCAAAAGAAATTATGGAAGTTTGCATGAAATGTGAATGCGTATGAATCAAATCAGATAGTCCCTGGTAAGCAAGCCGAGGATGACGGCAACAGTGGCAAGGAAAAACTCCCTGAGATGGCAATAGGAAGAAACCTTGAGAGGAACCAGACTCAGCAGGGAACCCAT
>JAQMYL010000007.1:14399259-14412810 GCA_030014365.1 Clarias pachynema | reverse complement strand
CACACACACACACACACACACACACACACACACACACACACACACACACACACACACACACACACACCGAGGACTGATTTCGCATAGCCAATGCACCCACTGGCATGCTTATGGGAGATGTGAGGAAACTGGAGAGCCCAGAGGAAACCCACATAAACCCACACAAACCCACACAGGGAGAGCATGCGCAGAAACACCACAGTAACCAGAACCCCAACCAGAAACCCTGGAGCTATAAGACATTATTGCTCTGTATGTTTACCTAGGCTTATTTTCATGTGTCCCAGAAACAATAAAAAAGTTCAACAATGCACTTTTTATTTTGTGAATTAATCTTTCGGGATTGCATGATAACTTTTTTAATATTTTTGGCGAGGTTTATTATTGCTGTTTCCAAAATCTAAGGTAATTTTCTGGATGTCCTTGTTCATTCTTTACGGAGAACTACAACAGTTCATGCATGGAGAGCCTTGAGCAAAAGGTCCGTTCACACACAGAGTGTTTTCTTTGCATGTTTTTAAAAAAAAGAGGGTGAATTTTACCTGAGACACAACTCTTTTGTGGGAACTTTCAGAATATTGAACCATACTTGGCACCCCAGCCCTGAGGAACTTCTTAAATATTTAGTTTTTCATCAAAACTCATTGTTGAATTGTACAGTAAATACCTGGATGTCCTTATTTATTGTTCATGCAAATTTACAATGGATCATAAGAGTAAATTAGCATATGAGTAAAATATCCATGTCAATGTTTGCTTCGTGTGTTTAAATAGAGAATGAGTACTATGGTATTTAATGAGACTAAAGAAGGGCACTGCGTAATAAAATCAGGAGAAACTTTGTGTTAAAAAGTGCTCTTTAACTTTACCTCTAAAGGATTGTAAACTGATGGAGGATGGAGCTCATTCGTTGGATTTGTTGGCTTTATGGCAAGACGTTTAACACCCAAACAATCTTGACCCGTGAATTACTGGTATTTCTGAACACAAAAAGAAAAGAAGGACTATTGTTGACCTTGTTGTGGTCTTGAGCAAGGCCCTTATCCATGTCTGCTCCAGGAGCGCTGCATCATTGTTGATGCTGTGATCTGACCCCAGCTTCCTATCTGGGATATGAGAAGAAAGATTTTCACTGCACTGTAATGTATAATTGACAAAAAAAAAGCTTCTTCTCTTCTCTTCTCTTCTCTTCTCTTCTCTTCTCTTCTCTTCTCCTCTCTTCTAAACAGATAAAAAAAATACATAGGAAGAAAACTAATATGAGAAGGACTCTTCTTTTGATTATTATAATTCTTTAAGAAAGTTCACCAGAAAGTGTCACATTGGATAAAGACTGGGATGATGTGGGATGTTACAAAAGAATTATGACTCATGAAGCTCATTCATCCTTAACTCATTAACTGCCTGTTCCAGGCTTTGATGGTTTAAATTACTCTATTGGTCAGTAGAGTACAGTGGAGGCTCCTGGTTGCTGATCGGAGTGCTGGAAGATTGAGATTAAGATCCATCACCACTTCAGGACAGGGTATACCCAATGCCAGTCCCAAGCCGGAGAAATGGGGAGGAGGTTGCAGCAGGAAGGGTATCAGGCATTAGACCTGTGCCAATAATTTACAGATCGTATGTGGCGACCCCATGAAAGGGTAAAAACCCAAGAACAAATAATCACTCCACTAGTTTGTTAATTGTTAACAACTACATAGAAACAACTACATTTGATTGAAAATATTGTACAAAAAAACTTAATATAAAAAAAAAACCTTCAGCACACATTTCTAGTTGTGACTAATGATCATCCTGAGTGATGTAGCTGTCATTGAGGGATTGTTCACACACCATACTGACATTGCTGCCATTTCAGACTGACGCTCTTTCAGTGTTTCTAAAGATACAGTGGAAGAATCCATATTTAATAATAATACCTTAATATTATTATTTTTATATTTTTACATTATACCTTAATAAAAAAAATAAACCTGCCCATTTATGCTGATAGTGATTTCAGATATAAACTACAGATACTAAAGAGGCCAACATGCTGGACATGGAATAAGTAATATGCTGCACTGCAAAATAAAAGAAAATGCTTTGCAACAATACAGGTAGTGCCTATGTGTTACATCTCTATGTAACAGAAGTGAAGATTTTCACCAAAATGTTAGTTGGAAAATCAGTTCTTATGAATTTAACCAAGAATACAGTAAGCAATGCTAGAGTATAGAAAAGGATTTTTAAGAAAATGATTTTTAAATGCATTTTGAATGAATGTGTTTTCAGTCCTAGAAAGTGTGGTTTATGAGTTTTATTTAAACAATTTAACATGTGTCTGGAAACATGGTTTTCAGCAGTTGAAGTGAGAGAAACTTCAAATGTTCTTCAAAGTTGTAAAGTTTCAAATAGTGTGGTGAAGGATCAGAAGATTCGAGTGAAATAATAAATTTTCTGTATTCTTTGTATTTTATTTGCATTTTTAACTACAGTTCAAGACACAGCATGTTATGGATAGAATTTATTCCAAACAATGACTGACATGAACGATACATTAATTTCTATCTGTAGTGACGTGCTGAAAATCAAGACTGCCTCGGTTTCTATTTTCATCCAGCTCAAGTGGATGAACAATACACTTCTTTCTCTCTCTTCCTTTTTTTACTGCTGAGCAAACACTCTAAACAACCTCAACCTGTTGTTTGGTGTGGTAGCTTGAAGCAAGTTTGTTTGATGTACAGTAATGCAGTCGATCCAGCTCATATAAAAGAGTATGTCAGTTTTTACTACAGGCGCCAATGTGTCCTTACATCAACCTGATCGTTCGAGCTTCGAACAAGTCCTTAACAGCTTTAATCATTTAATAATCGCATGTCATAATAGACAATAGCACCAACGCGAAACTGGGTGTTGGTCAAGATCTGATTTCTGTTGTGGAAAACACACCGCTAATTAGTGAATTTAATGATGTTAAATAAGCAAGTGTCACAGTATGATGAATGTTATTGATGCAATCTTCATTCCTGTTTAAGTGACGACAGAGTGTGAGACTCAAGGTCTGATTTTGAGTCTAGGTACTTCATTTTTGCAGATGGTAAACCACAGGCTTTCATTCCTCTTACACACACACACACACACACACACACACACACACACAGAGTGGACAAATTCTGTAGAGTTAATGTTATTTTTATGTTAGATGTACTATACTGCAGGTTACACAACCAGAAAAAAAAAATTCTGTGTTTTATACTCACCTTTGCCAAATTTAAGGGGTTCTTTTGTAATAAAGCTAGTAGCAAGTTAGTAATGTGCTAACCTTGACATCTCAATACTGTTTATATAGCCCAACCCCCACCACAACCTCCTGCTGCACTACACACATCATCCAAGACACATGTGCCTGATGGTGAAACTTTTTTTCATTTATTAATCATCCAAGGATTACAGATGTTCAGAATCAAGAGCAGACAGGTCTGTGAAACTGAGTGCAAAGACATCGTGCAATGCTCCTGTTTATTATCTGCAATATGTCACCTCACAGTTACCGTAAGTACACCAAGAGAAAATAATGCCATGGTTAAATATCGAGAGAGTTGAAATGTTGACCAGTAATGTGTTTTTTTTGGTAATTGGATTTTCCAGGCACGCAACAAACACAAGACTGGGCAGCACACTGGAGTTTTTAGTTGCCCAGTAGTTGTCAACCCCTGTGTACAGAAAAACGTCTCTCATCTAGGAGAAACACTGATGACGTGAGAAAGCGATATCTAGAGGTCCAGCATCTGCAAACCCCACTGTGGTGGACTTGCCCCAGGTGTTTGTTTGGCTTTAAACAAACACCCACTTTGTTGAAGCAGTAATGTTTATCAGGAAGAATCAAAGCCCTGGCCATGCATGACAGTGAAAAGTAACGCAAGTTCACACTCCTTGCATTCTTTATTCTGTTTGCTAATTTAGATAACAACCAATGACATGATATTAGACCAAAACTCTGAAAAGCTGCATATGGTCATGGTGCAGTGTGTGTGTGTGTGTGCAAGAAACTGCAGTCTCATTTATCAGTGTGCAAGTAAAACTGTGTGTAAATGTTTTCATAGGCCAAACTGGGCCTAAAATCCCCATCTGATTTACAAAAGTTTCAGCTCCACTATTTTTAATACTTATGTGCATATTTTGCTCAATTCCAATCAGCTGTAAATGGCCAAGATTGTTGATGACCCAGCTGATTTGTATTAAGCTACACCCACAACTCCACAGAAAGCTGAAAAATGTCAAAATATGAAGAACGATGAAAGAGCAAGACCTAAAAACTGCCAAAGTTTAAATCTTCTAGTAAAGCTGCTGAGCCACTGCAGCATGACAGTTATTTAACCATAAATACACACACACTAACTCAATATCATTTTTAGGGTACCATTACTTTTGTCCTAGTTGAATAGCTATTGACTTGTTTTGGATTGCTTTCTTTTAACGTCATTAACATGAAATGACTGGATTTTACAAAATGCTTATTAAAGTGCAGATCATTAACAATCGCACAATATGAAGCTGATAATTCGAGTTATACATTGGTATGTCAGAAACAAAAAAACTGAGGGGCAAAAGTATAGAATATAAATCAGAATCAGGTTTTATAAGTAAGTTGACAAACTCAAGGAATTTGATTGCAGCTGTTTGAGGCTTTCAAAGTACAGACCACCAAACATTTGTTATAGACAAGACGCTATACACAGTAAGTATACAGCATTCAATAATTGTACAGATCAAATAAAGACGGGGGATGGGGGACGGGGGACAGGTGATTCCTGAGTCTGTAACAGATGTACAGAAAGTGTACATAAAGGGAGTGTGTAAGGTAGTGAAATTAACCATAGTGTGCATCACATATACAGTTAGTGCAAATAGGGCAAATTAATGTTTTTTTACTATTAATTAGCACAATTCTTGTGTGAATGTCCCTGTAAGGTACTCACAAATAAATGTATTCATATCCACATTAATACATGAGGGTCAGTATACGATAAATAGGAAAATTCCAGGATGTTGGAGATTTTTTTGTATTGCTTTACTCATTTCTAATACACAGTGAAAAACCTAATTCTAAACCTAATTCTCCATCTCGTGCAGATGTGGAAAAACAAAAACGGTCTGAAATGCTGAAATTCGGGTGTCCTTTTTAGATTAATTAAAATGAGTGTTTAAAGTTTTCATCATTTGGAGTTCGTTCCCAAGATATTTGCAATTACTGTAAACCTTCATGAAACAGATTTTTCCAATTAATTTGCTTTGATTTACTCCCCTCATGGCTCAATGGTGTGCAATTCGTAAAGGGCAGACACTCGGCAGTATATCATGTCGGTGCTCTCAGTGGGACGCACTTTCCTAAAAAAACAACAAGTTATCCATTTGGCTGGTGTGTGTGAAAAGATAGTTGGCAGGAATGAAGTGCCAAGGTGAGTAATATCAGTGTTTAACCTTTGCAAACCTGTGTCTCCTCCAAATTCATGAAAAAAAAAAATTTTGGCAGGTTTTGGGTGCTTATTGCCATGGAACACAGTGACACACATTTTTAAACAGTACACATGTGTTATGAAACAGCACCCGAGTGGCTTAAAGCTCACCATGAACACAGGGAGATCCTCCATGGAGAACCAGCTCTTTAATTTCCTTCACCTAAACGACTCTTCAGAAAGCCGTTAACAGTGACATCAGCCGCCGTCTTTATATCAGCCGAGTCTAAACGCACCAACAGCGAAGAGTGTCTGTGATTTTCGCCTCAAAATTGCAGAGTCAGTCAACATTTCAATGGTTAGTTACTAACCGAAAATGACATGGTTCCTGTGGCTGGTGTAATTACGTGATTGGAGGCTTGCAAATGTGTAGCGCACGGCCTTTGAAAGTGTGTATGTGTGTCTGTGTGTGTGTGTGAGTGTGTGTTGAGGGGCAGTTGGTTGAACGTCTGGGTGTGGGGGCTGCGGGAGGCCCATGTTGACATGTGGCACTTACATAAAGCAAACTGCCTATGTGTGTGTGTCTGTGTGTGTGTGTGTGTGTGTGTGTGTGTGCGCGGGTGGGGGGTGTTTGTGTGTGTTAGTGTATGTGTGTTTGTGTGTGTTGTAGCCTGCCAGTCTTCTGCATGCCCAAAAGTTTCTCAACAGTGGCATTAAGCAGGCTGCTATGAGTTTCAGGCTGAGGAATGCAGGTGCAGCATCTTCGTCTAGACGGAGTGTTCGGCTGATCCTGTGTCTACTCCCGTAAGCTTTGCTGATTTTCCACCTCGGAATGAACACACACGATCCTGGCACAACATAACACTGAATTGAGGACCACATAAACAATATGTTCAGTGGTTTGGAACTTTTTCATGACTGAGAGTGTTGTATACCAGTTATTGCATTAACGCGTGTGGATGAAAATGAATGAGGCTTATTTTTCAGTATAAATAAAATGTTTTCCACTTCCACTTTCCACATCCACTAATTTTTTTATACAGAATGCAATAGGTTCCTTCAGATATTTTATTTATTTATTTTTTTTATAGTAATGAGCTCTAATATATTAAATGAGCACTAATCTAGTGTATATATACTGTAGATACACTGCCTATCCAAAAATATTCTAATATTACTATAGTATTTAATTGGACAGCCTTTTCTTAGATTGTGACCATGGCATCATTTTAATAAGCTTATGCATTGTCACAACATTATTTATCTCTCCAAGATCTTTTATTGATGAGAATCGGAAAAGTACATGAAGCCCTCTCTAGCACATCCCAAAGATTCTCAATGGGGTTAAAGTTTGGACTAATCCATATGTGAATATAATGTCTCATGCTCCCTGAACCATTCTTCACAATCTTGGAATATGATTGTGCCTAAATTTTCACTCCATTGAATTATCTTCACATTGTAAGGTTGGAAATGTTCTTACATTTACTATTAAACACAGCCATGAATTTTACTGTTGAATTTTTATGATATGATTTCACTAAATGTTTAAGCGTTCCCATCATGCTCATTGAGGATGTTTTTCTAACTATAATTCTTCCTCAAAGATGATGGTTCACCACTGTCCTTCCGGGTTTTAATTAAGTGTTTTACAGTTCTTAACCCAATGTTAGTAGTTTCAGCAATCTCTGTACGTTTGTAATTGCATGCAATTTTTCATGCTAATACATACAGCAATTTTTCATGCTAATGCATTTCTAGCCATATTCTTATGGGTTTTCAGGAGTTTTGTACACTACTATAATATTTATATAAAATTTGCTATTTGGAAAAAAGATTTGTAAGTCTTAATTTATGTTCCTTATTATGAAATTGAGTTAAGGGTTGATGTTAATCTAAATTACACAAATGAAATAAAAAATGTATAATTTAATGTACTCCAAATTTATTGTGTTGTTTTGCAAATTCGGATCAGGGGCATCATTTGATTTAATGACTACTCATTGGCTGAAATAATAAATTGACCTTTTAATTTAATTTCATATTGATTGCTAACAAATCACACACTTTAATCGAGGTGTCCAATTTTCCCCCACTTCATAGCTTGAACACTGTAATTGCAAGTTCAGTGTTCCCGTTTCTGAGTTTAATGTAGCAGGTTTATTTTGGAATATATGTAGCAGAATATTGTGTTAGTAGAATTTTTGTTCAATGAATTATTTTTCGAGGTGTTAAATAATAGTGTGAATATCCACATATATATAAGTAAGAAACAGGATATTTCTGACTATTTTTGTTTGGGATTACTTCTTTAATCTTCACCCAATTTAGATCAAATCTGCCTGAATGCTCTTTTTCTCACAAAAACAAACAAAAAAATCCCCACAAGGGTTTTATTTTAAGTTGTTGGAGGGGAATAAAGGATACTTTTCAGTATTTTTCACTATTTTGGCAGCAGTCATTGCTTAGTTCCAAAAACTCATTTTTAAAATTGCAATTAGTTGGACGTTCTTGTTCATTTTTTACACAGAGTTGCACCAAATCATGCATGTAGAGCTTTGAGTAAAATATTTTCCATTCACAGGGTAACTATTTGCATTGAGTATTTAAAGACAGAAGAGTGAGCAATGAGGGATTCATTATTGAGGTTTGACGCATGAGACATGAGCTATTCAAGACAAAAGTAAAACAAAGGCAACAAAACGTATGAAAATATGTCAGCCCGCAGCATTCATAACAAGAGAGTAAAACAATTTCTCGTGGGAATCGAGCGCATCGGAATGCCTTCAGGAACGCAGAGGCATCGCATTCCTTACTGAACACTCTCTGAGTTCACCTTATGTCCATGAACTATGATAATCACTGTGTCCAAATGTGAAACAAATCTACAACTTTTTAACCACTTGAATATTTTCCTAATAGATTTATGAGCTCTTGTCTCTGGGCTAATATTATTCTTGACCCATTCAAAGCCGACGCAGTGGGGGGATGTTCGCTGTTTTAGTGATGTAAGGTGCATAATTCTCCCGAACCCTGGTCAGATTATATTGCAGGAACTCTTTGAAGGGCCTCTGATTATTTGAAGTCAAATTAAACTGGCGGGGAATGTTCCTTACTGTGCTCAGTCAGTTGTTTGATGATCGTGCAGAGAACTCATGAGCAGATCAAACTAGAACAAAATCACAGCTCGGGATTACTTCGGGATTTGGGATGAAACAAACACATTTTGGAGTGCTCCGTTCTAAAAGTTTAGTTTCTGCATATGAAGTAAAAGTTAGCAGCAATAGTTTAAAAGCTCCGGCTAGTAATTCACAGATGTACTGTGTCTGATATCTTTTTCTAAATCTTTTTGGCCACAAGCTTTAGGATCTTCTATTTTGCAGCAGTCTGACTGGCTCTATGCACATACCAGCACTGGATTTAGGAAAACAAATATTTTTGTACATAATGGGTTTTTCAGAGAAAGACAAGAGTCACTGAATGTAAAGAAAAACACAGAGAGACATCTATAAAGGGGACCTACTATGCAAAATTCATTTTAAATTAGTCAGTTAATTTCATATTGACCTGGGCTTGAAGAAGCCAATTAGATTTTTTGAAGAAGCCAATTAGCCAATTAGATCATTTTCCTTACGATGGGGCCCAGCAGTAGCCTATTTACAGCATTGAAGTGATGCATTTGGAGAAGGAGTGAAACAGAGGAAGTTTGCGGTATGAAAAAATGCATCATCTAATGGTTATTTCAGCTGGAGCTGGAGCTATTACTATAAAGAAATAGTAGAATGTGGGACCTTTAAAAATTTCTCAAGAGTTTTTATTAAATTATTTAATAATAATTAAAGATCTTGTGTTTACATTTGCTGACAGACTATGTTTATCATATCACTTAAAGTGCCTTTCCCACTAAAGTTGCTTATTTTTGGACAAACTTGATAAAAAAGACCAGAACATATACTGGTGTGTTTTGCAAGACTAATGAATGGAAATGCTTTCAAATATTTATAAATTTTTATCATCATTTTCATTTTCATCTACTTTATCCTTTTTAGACTTGTGGTGGTTCCACAACCTTTACCAGGAACAATGAGTATGAATTGGGAATATACACTGGATGAAAAATCATTCCACTGCAGTGCACTTCACACAAACATTCACACCTTTAATTACATATAGGGACAATTTAGCATTGCCTGCCATCATGCTTTTTACTAGAGGACAAAAAGGAAAACCACACAGACATGAGGATAACTCCACACTGATAGTAAACCCAGCTTTGGACTCAATGTGGAACTCTGAAGTTCCAAGGCAACACCACTATCTGCTGTACCACTGAGCAATAAGTTCTAATTATAACTGAAATGAAATGCCAAAAATGTCACTCTTAGACCCTTGAGTGAGACTGCGACCCTCTGTTGTTCAGCTTTATGCTTGTTTAGAATATGCGGCTCACTTCTAAGTCATTCTAAATGCAGCTGCTAAATGTAACATAAAAAAGAGCTTCAGGTGGCCACGACGACATAAGAAAAGCATATCTGTCACTCTGGTGTCCTGTGGTTGACAGCAATCACAATAACAGATCAGAATGTTTCATTCATGCCAGGCCGAGTCACATGTTCAAAAATTTTTTTTAAACAAGTAAGACACACCTGCATGATCCTGAGACATATTATAAATGTTTACAGTCTGTTGATGGAATGTACACAATGTTCCTAAGTATATATCCACGTGCACCTATTTTGGTAGCATTCTGTCTCCTGGTAATATCTCTTGCTCTAAGTCATCACTGAAAAAATAGCAAATAATATTACAGCACATTTCAAAAGAAAGCTCTCACAGACTTTCACCCAGAGGCAAGAAATCCCTTATATACATGCTCATACTCCTTTCTCTATCCACTTGACTGTCAACTTAAATGAATATACTGTAAAAGAGGCCCTGTGGCCTTGCATGATGGTTATGAAAAGATGTTAGATTGTATCGTTGCGATGTCTGTGGCTGATTGCACTCATCATAGGCATCTCATTCCAGGATGAGTCACAGATGGAGGGAAAAAAAACAAAAACAAGAAAGACATACCTAGGGTATAATGCGAAATACACACATCGAATTTAAATAAATGTCCAAGACACTGTTCAGACGCAAACATTTTATGTGTTGATGGTTTCTATCAGAATTTGGCAAATCCTTTGTCCTATTTCATTACTCTGTCTGACACACAAGCTTAGGTTTTTCTGGCTTAAAACTAGCTTATAATGTATTATACCTTCCAAATTCCTCAGTCTGATTGGTCAGAATGTGTTGATTCAGATTCCTTAGGATCAGCTCTGATTTATATGAATACATCTAATCTAATATGTTATGGTGTTTATATGTTATAGTAACCACTCGTTGTATAGTAAGTTGTTATAAAATGAAAAAGTGAAACATTTATTGGAGAAATCTCCAGTGTCTCCTCTTGGCAACAGTCAGAGGAAAAAATGCAACTGTTTCACTAAAGGAATAATGTTGTTACATGTTTTTTTTTTTGTTTTTTTTTACCTTTAAAAGAAAGAAGAAAAAGTGAACAGTAAGAGAACAATTGCTTATAACTGCCAGACAGTAAGTGATAAGTTGTTTGCAGAAATTCTAAAACATTAAAAGTAATCTTAAAATGGATAAAAATGACAATGTAGTGTTGTATAATTAATACATACTAGTGGATTTCACATCTGATGGCGTGAAATCTCACAAATTGATCAGTAATTCAATGTATTGATAAACGTCAGGAATCTTCTTGCATGTGATATACACTGATTAACTATTACAATAAAGTCATTAACATTATAATCTAGGATTTAGGTCCCCCTTGTGTGACTCAGGGCATAACCTCCAGGGGTGTGCTGTTGTGCCTGGCACCAGGATGTTGTTTGTCTGGCACATCCCATGGGTGCTCAAACAGATTGGGATCTGGAGAGTTTGAAGGCCAAGTTGGCGGTGCAGCAGACTGTGGTGCACTGGGTGTTCTTGTGTCTTTCTATCAACAAAAAAAAAAAAAAAGATGGATGACGTTGTTACTGTGGGTGTAATTTTTTGTTAATGCCATCACTGTCAATATGCCTTCAGAAAAAAAAACACAAGCACAGCATCTGTGGCCTTTCCTGCTATAAGCCATGAGAAAGTTCAGGCCAGCTCTTTTGCACACCTTGTGTCTTTGACAGCTGTTCACCCCTGAGAAAGGAAAAGTGCTCTCATATGCTTTTGTCCACATTACCTTTCTGCTGTAATATAATGAGCCACATACTGTATTGTTTGCAGAAACAGATTTGGTTCAGAGGGAGTCTTGGAAATACATCCTGTGAATGCAAGACTGTACTTTTGACCTCCTGTCAGGTAATAACAGTGATATTGGTTTCAGGTGTTCCTTCACAGCTCTTCTCAGGGGAAGCCTGCTAGAAAGTGGGGACATTTAGGAATGGGGACATTTTAATCACAGAGCACTCAGGCAGGAAAATGTTCAATGTCATATCACGAAAAGAAATAATCGCATGTTATTTCGAATGTTACACTATCGCTGTGCGTGCAAAGGGGTGTATAATGACATGCAGACTTTCATATTTTACAGCTTTTAAACAAAATTATTAACGTTTCGAGGAAAGGGGGAGTTGTCCATCATACTCTGAATTCTTTAGAATGAAAGTTATTTCAAGCCCTAATCCCTGGACAAACATTAACCACTCATAAGCATGACAGTCTTCTTCCTTACAAAAACTCTTAATAATAAAACGTACAATGTGAATTGATTTTGACCGACCCAAATTTAAGGAAACAATATAAAATTATACAATATTTTCCTTGATACTACAGCGCTGCTTAATTCTTGATTTGGATTTGCTGCACATCACAGGTTCACATTAATATTCTTGTTCAAATACTTTATTGTTATCATTTCTATAGTAACCACTTAAGAAATGTGCTGTTATTTTGCAAAGTAAAGCATGGTGAGGATTTCCTACTTAACAACTATGGAAAGTGTCGGTAACAGAAATAGGGAAGGTTTGTGCATTTTTTTTTTTTTTTTAGCGATTTGTTTATTTATTTATTTATTTATTTTATATACACACAATCCGCACAAATTCTGAAGGTGCTGTGGTGTCTGGCACTGGTGCATTAACAGCAGATTCTTTAAGTGCTATAAGTTGCAAGATGAGGCCTCCATGGATTGGACTTATTTGTCCATTACATTCCATAAATGCTCAATTGGATTGAGATCTGGGGAATTTGGAGGTCTGATCAACCCACTTAAACTCTTTGCCTGATAAGCCCTATACGCAGCAGGCTGTGATGCACTGAGTGTTCTGATACTTTTCTATCTTGGCCAGCATTATATTTTTTCAGTAGTTTGTACTACATTAGCTTTTCTGTGCGATTGGACCAGATAGGCCGCAGGCATAACTGATCCTTGGTGCCTAAGATCTTGTCACCAATTTACTGCTACATAATTAATAATCAACACTACTGTTATGTAGTGTTAATGTTATGGCCGATCCGTGTATATCCTCCAGTGGAGAAAAAGACAAACAGCCAAACCGGTCTAAATAATACATCACTTTCATTCTAACAACATGGTGAACGGACAGACAGAGAGTCTGGCCACATCGTTGTAAAGATTAATCATTCAGAAGTTTCAGAGTCATAACTCCTGTTATATGATCCTCCATCTCCTGTTTGGCATGCGCCCTTCATAAAACATAGGTCCTTCCTAATTCTTTGTCCTAGGATATTGATCAAACACTTGGGCACTTTATTTGAAGACTGACTCATCTGTAAAAAAATATATAAATATTTAAAGCCAATGTAGAGTCAACACACTGTTTAACCTGGGTGCATGATAACACTGTTTGGGAAGATTAATCCATAAGCAATGTATGCTGGCACTTTAATCCATATATGATTTTTTTAATCATCAAATATCAATTTGCAGCAAGATAAATAATTCTGAGCCCCTCTTCTGAGTGACACATTTTGTGAACCAATGTTTGTGAAATGATTTATGAACCAAAAATTACATCTAGGCTTGATAACAGAAAATATTCTTTCTCTCTCACACACACACACACACACACACACACAC
>JAQMYL010000007.1:14385685-14399159 GCA_030014365.1 Clarias pachynema | reverse complement strand
ACACACACACACACACACACACACACACACACACACACACACACACACACACACACACACACACACACACACTGTGTCTCACTGCCATAAATTAAGTATTAAGACGCTTCCCTGTCTTTAGTGGGTAACTATTACCGCCTCAGTCCTTACTCCGGTGTGTCCTTGGTTTTTAACATCCTATCTTTATAGGCCTTTATGTGGGATATGTAGTTTATTTTTAACTCATCTTTTCCCTTCATAAAGGACCTTCCCCACCATCTCACCCGTTCCTTTAGTCCATACACCGTACTCTCTTATTTGAACAGTATCATCTATAAATTGCATGCTGGTTTGGACTTAATCATAATAACTGAGTAAATGGGACACAATGAGGGCTTCTTTCTGCCAGTCTCTTCCTCTCATGCTCCCAGATGAAAAGCACATGTCTCCCCAGAGTTTATTTTTACTCCCCTTTAAAGACGTTAGGGCTAAAAACCACTTCATGGTGCAGGATTGCGGGACACAAGGTTTTTCCTGTGGTTCGGCTATGGATGTCTTTCACGTGGTGCAGATGGGACTGTGGGGACACTACAGATAAAAAGTGAGAAGCATGAGGCAACACCCGAGTTAGATGTGATTAAGAGAACAATATAAGAACAGTGAAGGTAATATACAATGTTTCAGCTTTACATCAGTTTCTTAGAGATCACTCAAAATTCTTGCAATATCCATAACCCCCAAGGTCAATCTTCTTCTGAGTTCCCAAGTTGTGATAAACTGTATACATTTCTCAGTATGACGGAACAAATGAGAGTTCAGCTAGTTATTGATGCTAATCTTAATTACAGTGTAATTTTAGTTTCCCGAAGTCTTTTTCTCAGTAATTTACCAACATATCTGAGAAAAATGTGGAGAATTGCCATTCTTTTTATGTCACTCTGCTTATAAAAACATAGCAACAATTGTGTGCATGCTAGTTAGATAAATCATTGGCTTTGTACCAACATGTCTAATAAAAATGTGTGCATTCTTAAAGTATTTGTCCATTTTTACTGTCACTGCCTCAACATTGTATGAATCAATGACAGAAATGTAGATGCTAGCCTTAGGTCTAACTGTACTAGGAAGGCACTCAAGTGCCTTCCTAGTACCTTTTTTTAAAACTTATTTTTGATTTTGACCCTCTTGCTATTCATTAACTGTCCACGGTTAATTTTGTCTGCTCGTGTTTTGACTCATGTCATTTACACCAGAAATAATACTTTTATTTGGCCAAATAAAGCACGTTGATTTATTTTTTAACCTCCAAACCTGCTTTCATTCCATCATCAGATGCTAATATTATGAGCTAGTAATTGGATGCCTACCTTTACCAACCCAACTCTGTTCTTTGATTACCTTTTACATTACTTGTATATGGTTTTGGAAATCTCTTACTGCGGAAATGACAGAAGTGAAAGTATCAAATAAAATACTTTGAGTCTATTTCTAGATATCTTTTTTTTTATTTTAAGCATTTGTTTTCAAAAAGAGACCACATGATCTGCAGGTCACCACTTGCAAAGATATTTTTTGTCATGACCTGTTTGTCATGACATTTGGTCAACCCAATTTCAGCAGCTGGAATGCAAGTGAAATAAACCTGTGACTTCTCTTTTTACAATGACAGCCACGTCCGTGTGTGTACATCCTGTATAATACAGTAGACCTACTGTATACAGTTTGTCATTCTGAGCTTAAGGCAAATATTGAGACAAACTAATGAGATATCCTTTCTACTACAAACTCAAGTAGACAGACGAAAAGTGACTTTTCCAAGCATAACTGCAACCAGTGCAACCCGAATTGTAAACTGAGATGCATAAGATCTTTAAGGTTTATGCAAGGTGTAACGCATGAGGGGCTTATATTTTTGTTTGTTTATCGTGTCTGTGATCTGAATCCAGTAGTGTATGCATCACTGAGTATAGCAAAAACAAAAAAAGCAGAAGGGAAACACCTTATGACAAAATATGACATCATTTTTGCAATGCAGTTCTAAAAGTTGTGCATGGAGTTTGCATGTTCAGAATCATTAACCACATCACTGACATAGAATAATCTCTGATTAATTGTAGCAAACTAGCAAAACCAAATTTTACATAAACGTCTAAATCCTCACTCTATAGTACATCTCAACTCCATCAAGGATCTGCAACGCTTTTACGTTAATATATAATTTCATCCTGTCTTGATAGGGTTAAGATATAAACTTGTGATCAGAGTCACTATGTACTGTATCATGAGCAAAACATCTCGATAGTAAAAAATTAAATGAACACCCAGGTGCTTTATATTCAGGCTTGCTAGCGTGCCGCAAGCAGTCAGACTCTCAAAGAGAGTCATTGCTTTAATATCACACTTTTAACTACCGCTGCAAGCAGCAAGTGTGTGAAAGTGCATGCATGGGCATTCTTCTATAGCCCCGAGTTCCAGGCACTTTGGCCTCATGCAGAAATACTGATCTGTAATCATCCTGAGCCCCAGGCTGAACTGTCAGAGTGCAATTTATGTAACCTTTTTTTCTCACTGCTTCATTTCTTTCACTTGTAATTAAATTCTTTTTATTACATGTAGTTTTATTTAAAGTTAGATATTTCAAATTAAAGTTTTCAAATTTTTTTCAAAACATTAGTAGATTACATTTTTGGTAACATGTTCATGTTAATGTGAGTAATATAATCAAGGGCCTGCGATAAGCAGTGCTGTAGGTGTCTTAGCTCCTGAAACAGAAAACAAGTATGACTGGTGTCCTTAGGTGATCCAGAGAAGGAAAGACGGTGAATGTCACAAGCTCAGGTGTGCTCACACGCGAGGATTTCCCTCAAAGAACAACAGTTGCTAGGCAACACTGCCAAAGAAAAACAAAACAAACAAAGTGATTCTGATGTGCGTTCCTGCCTCCAAGCATTTTGTGCTAGGTGCAGGCTCATGCAGTCAGGTACAGCCTTAATAATTACGGCACATCAAAGTCAGACTTCTCGTTGTGCAGGCATTTCAGGGTTCGTAACTGGTTAGTTATCTTGTCTCATCACTTTCTCTAATGACCTTTTCAGATTTGACGCACAACAGGCCCAGATTTATATTTATTATCTCTGTATGCCATCAGATCAGCAACAACTGTCTGAACATAGAAACAAACCAACCAATCAACAAAGTACTTATTGATCTCAAATCATTTATCTTAAGCACATCTTTAGGCTAGGCCTTGCACGTCGTTCAGATTCCAAGCCTGAAATACGGGGACGTGCATGCACAACTTTGGCCGAGTTAATATTAGATGTTGAAGCTTGTTTAAACAATTGCGTCTGCATGACTAATAAAAAAGTCCACACAGTGTGTGACAGCAGAGAAAAACATTGCTCAGTAATGAGGCCGATTCAGCTTCAGGCAGCATACGGCGTGAAATATAGATTACGGGATGATTTATGAAGTAATTGTGAATGCAGGCACTTCTCAGCTCTGTCAATGAATAACATCACATCATCAGCGCCAATTCAGGATGAAATGAATCAGAGGCGAAACACAGCTAGTAGGAATGTATAGATATGAAGAAGTGTGTTCTTAATCTTTAACTGCCCTGTTCATTCATTAATTTATCCTAAAACAGGGAAAAAGTCCTCAAAAATAGGGGAAATTAAGTTATTACATGATTGATGTTTCTTGGTTAGCACACAACGCATCGTCTTTCTTACCTAATATTAACTCAGTAATTGCCTACAACAATATTTGCTTAATTATGTTAAATTTCCCAAATTATGGAGGCTTCTGGGACACCCTGTTGTGTATAGGTGTACAATTATATGAATAAGGAACATAAATCTGGAGTTTGAGAGGTTAAGTTGATTGCCTAAGATTTTATTTAATTATATTCTTTATTTGGTTGACCTAAAGAGGGACAGATCCAACCGCAAGAGTGAGTGAGGAAGGGGAGAGCACCCTCTATCATGTCATTTATGCATTACAAGCATTTATTTGTCAACCTAAACATCATGATTGTGCTGTACGGACTGTACTCTTTGTGTCAACATTATTGATATAATACCCAATTTATATAAAAATAATCATTTCAAATATATTCATATATTACTTTAAAATATGTTACCAAAGTGTTTTGTTGCTCTTATATCACTCTCACTCACTCATTCTCTATACTGTTTATTCTATACAGGAAATTATGGAAATAATAACTTTGGATTAAATAGCTTTAATAGCTTTACATTGGGCAGCCAGATTTAGCTAATCAAATATGTAAGAGCCTGATGTTTTTTACTGGATTATTACTGCAGTGATTAATCTGGTTCAGCTGGCAACATGTTATTTAACCCTAACTAATTAAAAAAAGGTCATGTGGTCTGATGAGTCCAGATTTACCCACTTCCAGAGTGATGGACACATACAGTAAAGAAAAGAAGGAAGGCGATCCATCATTCTAATGCCTTCTGTACAAGCTGCATGGGCAGTGCTATAATCTAGGTTTGATTCGGTTGGTCATATATAGTTTCAGCAAAATCATGTGTCCAAAAAATGAGGTCATTTGACTACCTGAATATACTGAATGATCAGGTTTTTCTATCATGAGATTTTTTTCTTCCCTGATGGCATGGGCATATTCCAAGACGACAATGCGAGGATTCATCTGCCTCAAGTTGTGAAACTAGCAAAACCAAAATTTCACATACTCATATAAATTCTTACTCTATGTTACATCTCAACTGTGAGTGGTTCAAGGAGCATGAAACATCTTTTTCACACATCATTTGGCCACCACATAGTTCACACCTTAATATGATTGATAATTTTTGGGATGTGCTAGAGAAGGCTTTATGCAGCAGTTCAACTCTCCTATCATCAATACTAGATTTTGAAGAGAAATTAATGATAAAATAAATTAACTCAATGAAAATAAATGTCATGACATTGTATAAGCCTATGATGCCATGGCTGTAGTCAAAGCAAAAGGCGGTCCAATGAAATATTAGAGAGTGAGACCACTGGCCAGGCAGTGTATATTTACTGTACTGTAGATAAGATAAGATAAGATAAGATAAGATAAGATAAGATAAAACTTTATTAGTTTAATATAGTTGCATTGCTGTTGTGAAGGGTCTACAAAAACAAGTTAATTTATATTATAGCAGCTATAAATACTCATTCTAGTCACCTTCTCGTAAAGTTAATAAGATCCCCCAAATATATATATATATATATTTTGTTACCAAGAAACCATTAGAAATGTAAACTCCTTGAAGATGTCAGAAAACTTCTAACATCTGGCATCTTCAGAAACAAAATCTCACATTTTAATACATTTCAAACAATTTATCATGCCCTTTTATGTGGAACATCCATCATATCCCTGTGAGGGAACTGTAGAAAATGTATGCTTAATGTAAAATATTAATATCAAGTGCAGAAAATGTAGAAGCTATATGATGTTTTTTCTTTTATAAAATAATATACTAAGTACTAAGTACACTACTGTAATAAATCTTATGCATTATTGGCATGTACTTATTTTTCGTCATCTTGTTCCTTTCTGAGATTTTCTGCCTAATTAACTACATTTTATCATACATCTGAAATCGCTCAGGTGAAATGTTTGCCAACAGCCCTCATCATTTATACTCTTCTGAAAAACACATTTATCATTCATTCCCTGTATGTGTGTGTGGCCACACAGACCATGAGCACTGCACATACCACAGTGAGCCACAGAGATTAGATAATGCCATAATACTCAGCGGAAATGTCAGCGAGACAGTGTTCAACTCAAACAGCTGTAATACCTGTATCAGACATGCAAACAGCTCACCGGGATCCTGGGAGATTTTCTTTGCGATTTCAGTCTGAGGTCCAATCTCCTCCACACAAACATCAAAAAGCTAGACTCCTCCATTTGATTATACCATGGTGAATAATGTTTGTAGTTGTATTAGGACACATATTTCAGCATTGGTGTTTGGTATTTAGGGGACTATGTTCAGGCAAAATCCAATAATACAATTAGAAACCTAATTCTTGGTGTATATAAATGTAAAATATTTTTCTAAATTTTAAGTGAGTGACGTGGAGTTCTTATTCCCACCCTGAAGTAGATTATTTGGTAAAACTTTGGCAAAGTTTCAATGTATTTTATTTCTATAATACCACAGCTACTTGGCAATAATGACTACTTAGTTATCAAAGAACAACACAAAAAACAAAAAACATGACACAAAAGTCATATTTTTAAGCTATTTATAGTTACATTTATAGTTAGTTGTGGAACATCTAAAAAACAACTTAGTTCCTGAAATCTCTTATGCTATATCAGTTATAAACAATCATTCTGAAGACTTTCAAATGTCAGAAAACTGAAATTTAAAGCTTCTGATTTATTTATGATTGATACAAAGATCTGACACTGGAGACTCCTTCCATAAAGTTTAAATAAACGTTTCCTCATAGAAAACACTCTATACATTACTATGTTGTTTACTTTAATAAATAAAAAACACATGCACTATTAGTCAGTAGTTTGGAGACAGTTTCTCCTTCAGTGTTTTTTTTTTCATTATTTATATTATATATTATTTTCAACATTACACATTAATACTGAAGCCATCCAAACTATGAAAGAACACATATTTGGTAAACAAAAAAGTGATAAGCAACCCAGAATACAGTATGTTTTATATTGTAGACTGCCCAAAATACAGTGGAACCTCGGATTAAGAGCATAATTCGGTCCGGAAGTGGGCTCGTATTCCAAAACGCCCGTAAACCAAATTTAATTTTCTCATAAGAAATAATGGAAACTCAAATCATTCATTCCACAGTCCAAAAAAATGGATACATAAAAATCATTAATACAAAATATAAAGTAAAAATAAAACAAATTAACCTGCACTTTACCTTTTTAAAAAAAAGTTAAAATAAATCCTGACAGATAAGTGTTTCCGTTTATGCGCGCAGGCGCTGTTTGTGTGTGTGTGACTAGCTTCACTTCACACACATACACAAACACACACACACACACACACACACACACACATATACACAGACATTAACGGAAAGACTGTTTTGTCGTAAAAATTAGCAAGGAACATCCCTAATGACACTCATGTGAGCGCATACTAACGGAATCACTGCTGTAAAGTAAAACAAACAAACAAATGAACCTACACTTTACTTTTGAAAAGAATTGCGACAGAGCAGTGTTTCTGTGTAGAGCAGAGTGTGTGCGCACATAATTTGACACCGTGCCGGTTCACACACACTCTCGCATTTAGTGTGTGTGTTTGTGTGTGTGTGAAGCACCCCCTGTCTGCTTCACACACACACACACACACACACACACTGCTTTACACAGAAACACTGCTCTGTCGCAATTTTTCAAAGGTAAAGTGCAGGTTCATTTGTTTGTTTGTTTTACGTTACAGCAGTGATTTAAATAATGACACTCATGTGAGTTATTAAGCGCTTATTAGCGATGTTACTTGCAAATTTTTCAGACAAAACAGTCTTTCCGTTAATGTGTGTGTGTGTTTGTTTGAAATTTAAACAAGAGAAGAGAAAGTTTTACTGTGGGCTGAAGGCAAGAGTCTCCTCTTACTCTAGCCTCACGCACACACACACACACACAGACACACACACACACACAAACAGCGTCTGCGTGCACAAACGGAAACACTTATCTGTCGAGATTTATTTTTACTTTGTTTTTAAAGGTGAAGTGCAGATGAATTTGTTTTATTTTTACTTTATATTTTGTATTAATTATTTTTATGTATTTACTTTTTTTCGGCTGCGGAATGAATAATTTGAGTTTCCATTATTTCCTATGGGAAAATTTAATTTGGTTTACGAGTGTTTTGCAATATGAGCCCGCTTCCAGAACGAATTACTTTTATTCTTAATTTCCCTTTTTTTTGGTATATTTTTGACCTGGCTTCTATAATCACTAAATAATGTATTTTATTGATTTGCAATTTGACTATCAAGCATGTTTACACTCATTACATTTATTATACCTATATTGCAATACAGTATCTTATTTTGCACTTTTACTCACATTAGAACTTTGTATTGGTCGGCTTTGCACTGTTAATGAACTTTGTACTGGTCGGTTTTTCAATGTTTTAACTGTGCTTATTGACACACTTTCACTTGTGCACTTCATGTCGTTTGATATTCTTTTGGTATAATTTAAGATATGTGTAGTCTCATTTGTGTTGTTTTATATAGCTTTCTGGTCCTGGAGGAATGTTATTTCATTTCACTAGGTACTGTAACTACTGTGTATGGTTGAAATAACAATAAAAGCCACCTTAACTTCTGACTTTGGCTTATCTATAAACATGCATTACATCACACAGAAAGCACAGATTCTTTATTTATTATATTTTATTTATTCATTCATTTCAAACTTGCTTCCTCTTGCTTTTTGGATTCATACTAGACTTTAGCAATACTTTCTTTATGTGTATGGAAATGCTCTTTACTATTAAATATAGGTAAAGTTATTACTGTTGATTCTTTTTTACGGTGCAACTTCACCAAGTATTTAAGTAATCTCCATTTCTATTTGTCTTTCTTCCACAAAGTGGAAGGTTCGGCACAGTCCTTACAGGTTTTAATAAGTTGTTGAAAAGTTTTTATTTTTTATTTTTATTCCACTCATTTAAAATATCCTTAATTGCAGGACAGTAATTTGACACTTCTGAAATAGTGAAATTTTGTCTGGAATCTTTTGTCAAATATTTAATATAATTTTTAAACATTCAAATTATTTTTGAATATATATTTCATTAAATAAGTTGTAGCTTTTTAACAGTAAAAAAAATCTGAATTTTAAACTTAATTAAATAAGTTATAGCTTTTTTTGTAAATAATAATCAGAATCAGAATTGGGTATAATAATTCTGTAATGTAAGTATTTTCCTAATAATGCAGTAATGTAACGCGTTATATTTTAAATGCATGTAATTTAATAACAGTTACCAATGTCAATAACATTACATTACTAGCGTTACAAATGTAGTGTTTAAAGATTAATCAAAATGCATTTAAAAATCACGTTTTGCGCGACAGCATCAGTTAACGAGCACACGCTTTAATCAATCGTTTAAAGAGCTTTGTAGTTTTACATTTGATGATGTAACGGGTTCACTCTTTTTGCACGGGCGGCACCACAGACACGGACACGAAGCGAGGTCTTACGGGAAAAGGGGTCATTTAATTTGGAAAACACAAAAAAGGAGAGGGTTAAAGGAGGGAGTAAGGGAAAAACGCTAAGGATTTTTAACGAGATCCGTTAACATTAATTATCGCCAGCTGGTCCGACCTGGTGGCCTTGTCCCTTCGCGCACCTACAGAGAAGGGGAACAGGCCTACGTAGGGAGCCTACGGAGTGAGCGAGGAGCGACAACAGGTTGAGGCCCACGAACTTGAAAGTTGAAAGTAACGTAATTAGTAATCTGATTACTTTTTACATCTAATAATCAGTAATGTAAGCTAATTACAATTTTAAAGTAGTAATTAGTAATTCATAGTAGATTACTTCTTTTTAGTCACTTCCCCAACATTAATAATAATGTTTTACGTTTTAAAGCTTACTGTTCTAAAGGTAATAAAGTCAGAAACGCGAATATGAACCGATTCAAAGAGTCGACTTCCGAATGACTCATCACCTGTAATGAATCATTTTTCCTAAAGTGAAAGTGTTTCAGCCTCGACTCCATTTTGTGGAAGTTTTGGAAGAGACAATCTTTAAAGCGGAAACGGAGATATTAATGTAACACAACAGGGCCGGGTGACTAAAGGTGAGTTATTTATTTATTATTAATGACTTTATATAAGAACAATGTGGATATATTGTAAATAAAACTCGTGTAAAACTCAGATGTAGGAAATGTGTAATGTGTGGGATACAGGTACAACCTGAAACAGGTATCGGTCGGGTATTACTATATAATTGATAACTATACCATATAAAAGGGCTGGCAAACCTGTTTGCCATAATGAGCCAAAAAAAAAAACTTTATCGCTGCAAAGAGCCACACAACAGATGTGCAAACAACAGTATCACAATTATCAGTGTCTCTTTCAGATTGATGCCACGAGTTCTGTCAGCACAATGTCAAGCAGCTCTTCCTTAACTGCGCAGTCTTCTGACAAACCATACAGACATTGCCAATTGTGGCTTGTCTCAAAGAATAGCAACAGCATCACTGAGGCACTTTTTTAACAAATTCCCTTCCAAGGAATGGCTTTTTTGCATGAGCAATGTTCCATGCTAGTTGATATGATGCTAACGTGACCGTCTCTGAATGCTTGGTATATTTTCGGAAAAGCAGAGTTTGCTTTTCTGACGGACATTTCAGTCAGTTTAATGACTTTACCTTGTCTTTACGAAGTTCACTGCCCTTGGGAAATTCCTGTGGTACAGTAGAATGGAGTGAAGTGAAATGGCGTTCAAGATTTGAAGCCTTAAAATGCGACAATGAAGTCTGGCATATCAAACAGAATGGCTTTCCGTTTCTTTCAACAAAAAAATATAAATCCTCCCATTCAGAAAAAAATGTTCTGTGCTCATCTTCGTATTTGTGCTTAGCTGTACGCTTCCCTGACTCTGCCATGATGATTGACAGACTACTAATGAAATTCACATCAATCGTGTTAGTCTATGTTAAATCGCGCGAGAGGTTGTGTAAAAGAAAAATCATTTAAATACATACCCCTTTATAGAAACATTATGTTTTGAAAAAAAAAAATAATAATTGCGAGTGTAAATACAGAACATGTGAATAGATTGAAGAGCCGCAGACGAGCAGCGAAAGAGCCACAAGTGGCTCGCGAGCAGCGGGTTCGCTACCCCTGCCATATACCATTGGACCACTACATTGGTCGGTTATTATCAATATCAGTATATAGCGGTTGTACCCTGTCACACTTTGTACAGTAGTTTTAAAAACAAAAGATTAAGGTGAACATTAGCTGTAAGGTAATTCTGGAACAATAATGTATCTCTAATGAAAATGCTCATGTTTAATATTGTGCGTGTGCCACGAAGAACAAAAAGTAAGTAAAAATAATAATATTTCTATTACAATTGAAACAAATCCAAAAAGAAATGGTATTTAATATGAAAATGCGCCCTCTGCAGGACAGGTAACCACAAATTATCTTACATGACCTGGATGAAATTGAAATGGACAATTCAAGTATACTAAATGTATACTTTTATGTATTATTTATTAACAAAAAATTATTATATAATGATGTATACATAATACATAATACATTATATATACAGTTTGTGCAGTAGAAGGTTGAAATATGGACTCATAATATCCTGTAATATCCATTATACAGTTTTTCTCAGTCCCTTTGGAACATTTCCTGAATCATCCTGAACATTAACACAACTGTAAGTACATTTCTCAGAACAGTTATTACAAACAGCAAAACACAATGGATAACCTGCAAAAGCCTGATCAACTTGATGAAAATCTTAGTATGCTTTTAAAAGTTTTGACATAGTGACTACATTTCCAATCTTTCTGCACGAAAAATTAAACATGTTTTAATTTTGAAACATGTTTAATTTTTTTTCCGGTCCTCGCGGAGGCTTGTGGACCTTGCAGAACTTCGCGGAATGTTGAGCGATCACTCACGGTGGCTCACAGTGCCTAACACCGCATCTCACCATGAGTCAAACCGCATAGGTGAGATAGGTGTATAAGTAGTTGTAAGTACGGTAACCTTACTGTACTTACTGTATGTGGAAGATTAATTTCAAAAGATTGGACAGAAGTCATTTTTACATGATTGTAATGTTATTTGCTAATAGATTATGTCTTTGTAAGACAGAAAAGAAAAAGACAAGTTCAGACCTGTTTGCCACTGCATAGCACAAAGAAAAAAAAACTTGGGCATAACTGTACAGTACAAACAGTGCATTATGGGAAATTACAGTGCTGTTATTCTACATTTCCTGACTTTCCTGTCTGTCAGGTCACAGATTCTCTCTTTCACATCACAATGCAGCACTAAAATAATTTTTAGGAGTGTCATAGCCATCTTCTGCTGTGACGTCCTCACAAACTGCATTCATGGCAACCAGGTATTTTAGAGAACTGGTTGATCACTGGTTCATTGGTTTAAAGATTTCTGTCCATTTGTGAAGTAAAGATTCAAATGAGAGCATTTTATGAATTCTGGACATATTCACAGAACAAAAAGACTAATAGAAATGTCTAGAAAATATGCTCAACAGATCGTGACAACTGGTTCAACCATTTTGCATGTGCAATGACTCATACAATGAACTGATGCTCTGATGTTTTGTGGGCAAGACTATTCTTCAGAGAAGCAGTATAATACATTTTGATCAACATGATATAAGCTGCTTATAATGTAGGAAACAGCAGACAGTTGTGCGTAATCATTTGCATAAATGTACAAACCATTTTCAATTTTGAAAGTTGAATAAGAAAATGAGGATATGATTGACGAGATGACAAAGCTTGTGGAAATTGTTTTCAGAATTGAGAATTTTCTTAACTAGATGAAACATTAAATTATTAATATTAAATTAAATATTTTATTAATAAAATAAAATGTTATTACTTATATTCCAAACTCACTCACTCACACACTCATCGTCATTACGGTTTAATCCTGTATTCAGGGTCGCGGGGTCCTGGAACCTATCCCAGGAAGCTTAGGGTACACTATGGACAGTGCCAATCCATTGCAGGGCACACACACATACACTCATTTACACATTATGGGCAATTTGGGAAAGCCAATTAACCTAACCTACATGTCTTTGGACTATCGGAGAAAACTGGAGCACCATAGGTGAGGTAGTGAAGGGTTTTAATTGAGATGTATGGAATATTGGATGGATCCGGAGCGCCGCAGGCAGCTGGAGCCGGTAGGTGACAGGGTTGATCCGCAGAGTGATGCGGTATGGGCCGATGATCCTGGGTGAAAGTTTCCGTGATTCTGTGTGTAGACGTAGGTTTTCTGTTGATAGTCATACCTTGTCACCTACTTTGTACAACCGTCCCAGAGGGTGTCGACGGCGATGCTGGGCGATGTAATTGGTGTTGGCACATTGTATGGCGTTGCTGGCCTGGTCCCACAGCCGTGGGACCAACCTGCGGACCAACTGTTGGGCCGATGGTACGTCAACCTCCAGTTCTTGATGGTCGAACATCGGAGGTTGGAAACCATGACATACCTCAAATGGGCTTAAGTTAGTGGCGTAGGAAATGTGGAGGTTATGGGATAGTTCTGCCTATGTGAGGTAGCAGGCCCAGGAGCACTGGCGATCGGCAACGAAACATCTCAGGTAGCGATCCAGCTGTTGGTTGGTTGATCAGACAGCAGAAGGCCTTCCAGAACCGGGCGGTGAACTGGGGCCCCCTGTCCAAGACGATGTCTTTTGGGAACCCATGCAGGC
>JAQMYL010000007.1:14320597-14339684 GCA_030014365.1 Clarias pachynema | reverse complement strand
AGTGGTAGTGGTAGCCTTAATGTGGGAGTCCCCTAGTGACGGGGAGGAATTGGCCACGATTAAATTAGGGGAGAAAATTGGAACCCCCCCCCCCAAAAAAAAAACAATTTTACATAATGGATATGCTTCATAATGTTACACTGACACACATTCAACCATTCACGACTGCAGATTGTGATCTCACATTTCTTTTCATCGAATTTAAATTTTTTTGGTTTTGGTTTACTTGGATCAGCTGACTCTTATTTAAACTAAATATGTTGACTCTGTCATATTATTGAGGTGTGCATATGTATGTAGCTACTTATTTAATACTTGTGTATTTATTTCCTGTACAGAATGACCTGTCATTCACTGTGTGTCTGCACTATCAGTACTTTAATCTTGATGAGGAGATGCAGGAAAGGCGACCGATAACTGTGGGCAAACCTCTGGTTTCCAAACTGAACCTGCATGAGCCACAGAGATGCTGCACTTCATCAGCCTCATACTCTTCTGATCTTCAGTCAGCCAGCATGCCACCATACTCACCTTTTGCCCAGGATCTGCAGGCCAGTTTGCCTTCTTTAGACGCCAGCGCTTCCTTTACTGAATCGACCGAGTCCTTGTTCTACACACATGCTGGAGTCTCTTCTGCATCTGAACTAAAGAGGATAAACGAACCTGAGGAGAACATGAGCCCTGATTTCCTCATGTCAGAGGAGCACAGAGGGTCCAAAAGTTTTACTTACACTAGTGCTGACAAACCTTTCAAATTCACCAACTTTCAATCCATCTAGTGTAAACATGTGAAACAATAACAATTTTTTTTTTTATGTTGTTGTTAATATTTGTATCAAAATGGTGCCCGCTTAGCTCTGGGTCAGTCCTTGTATTATGGGCCTCATAGCATTATTAAATAAATAAACTAACTAATGAATGAATAAAAACAACAACAACAACAACAACAACAATAATAATAATAATAATAATGTGCAAGCGCTTAAACTAAATGTATATTATATATAGATTCATAATCTATTTTTCAAGAGGGTATATTCTGTACATGTTGTATAAATGTGTCCCTGTTATAAATCACAGACCTGACAGTGTGGAAAGGAACAGGGTGCATATGCAAAGGCAAAATAATAAACAAAACTGTAAGATATCAGTTGAACATAATTTTAAATAACTACAGTATATCTTCAAAATGTATTTAAAGAAATTTTGTTTCTTTCCTAGTGTGTGTGTGCTTGTACCCTGCAATAGGTTGGATGTTTCCTGCCTTGTGCCCTAAGTCCCCTTTTACATGCTCTATTACCCTACACGCAGTGTTGATAGATGGATGTATATTCTTTTCCTGTGTATTTTAACCTTACAGATTAGAACATACAGTAACAAGGGTAAAATACAACGAAAAAATTGTCATTGTGGTAGGGAAAATATTTTGAAACACCAGTATTCTGAGATACACACTCCTACAGTATATTCCGTTGGACCGCTTTTCTCCTTTGATTACAGCTATCGTATCATGTTGATAAGCTTATGCAATGTCACAACATTTACACTACCAGTTAAAAGTTTGGACACACCTTCTAATTCTGTGGTCCATTACGCATGCTCTGTAAAGTCTTCATGACAGCTCTAAAATCAGGTGATGTTAATTGGTGATTTTTTAAGGCTGGTGACTCTAAAAGAGCTTCTCCTCTGCAGCAGATGTAAGTTTTGGTCTTGTTTTCCTGAGTCTTTCTTAGAGTCAGTTTCATTTTGGTACTTGATGGGATTTGCATATGCACTGTTCTTGCAAGACCTATTCCAGAACAGCCGACTTTCGTGTCTTAAACAACTTTAACTGTTATTGTTAGTTAATTGTCTAATTACATATGTGGTATTTCATAGCTTTGTGAAAATCTTCAGTATTGTTCTAGAATATAGAAAAATAAATCCAAACTTGTGTCCAAACTTTTGACCTGTACTGTATTTCCATGCACAGCCACATTAATTTCTCTCCAAGATCTTGTGTTGGTGATGGGAGAGTTGGACCACTGCGTACAGTCTTCTCCAGCACATCCCAAAGATTCTCAATGGGGATAAGATCTGGACTATGTGCTGGCCAATCCATCTGTGAAAAGGATATACAGTATAATGTTCCTTGAATATATATTTTATCAATGGACTGACTGTTTTTATGAGTCATATGCATGTAAAAACAAATGAACACTGGGCAATATATTCCATTATTGAACTTTTTCATGAATTGTAGAGCTTATTTATTTATATTATTATTTATAATATTATTGTATAATATAGAAACGGCTATGGAGTGTAGAGATGGAGAGCGTAGGTTGTGTGAAAGGAATGTATTTAGGGATTAATGGGGTGGAGGGTGCACATTTAAGGATTAGTTGTCAGAGTTTATGTGGATGGAGGATATTTAGGTAAGGGTTGAGTGGAGTGAGTATATAAGAGTTAATGGGTAGGGGCTAGAGCGAATGTGATTAGGGATTAGTGGGTAGGGTTTCAATTGAGTGAAATATTTTGAGATATTTAGAGTGGGTAGTGGTTGAGCAGAGCAAATATGTTTAGGGATTACTAAATAGGGGGTGGGTGAAATTATTTAGAGATTATGATTATGCATATGTTTGAGCAAAATTACCATATTTAGAGTTTAGCGAGTGGGGTTGAGTGCAAGGAGCATATTTAGTTTTCATTGGGAGCACATTTAGGGTTGAGTAGAAGGGTTAAGTGGGTGCAGGTTAAGTGTAAGGAACATATTGAGATAATAGAAGGTAGGGAATGAGCATAGAAAACAGTGATAGAATAGGAACTGAATATAAAGCGCATATTTAGGGATTAGTTGGATTAGTTGGAGTGGAGCAAACATGTGTAGGCATGATTTTTGAGCAAGATGCCACATAGTACACAGATAAGTGGTTGTACATTTCTGGAGAATTTGGATAATAGAAAACAGTAAATAAATATTGGAAGCATCATAATTTGTGAATGGAAAGAGGTTAGATGGAGGACGATTATTACAGTTGTCTTTAAAAAATACTGGAATGGCATAGCTAATTCTTTTGTCCTTGCTATACAATGAAGAGATCATAAGAGATGTTATAGACGAGATGTTAAAGAACTCATTAGATCATGTGGAACCAGGGGTGAATGACCACCCAATTATTAGGAGAGCAAGAATGGTATTGGACCAGAGAGTCTTAAAAGTACATTAAAGTAAATAATACTTAATACTATATTGGATTGCATGTCCTTTGCTTGCTTGCATTAACTAGGATACATCATGGAAGACAGGGATTGTAGGAAGCCTACCTAGTGATTAATGGGGCGGGGTTTATTTATCATATATAAAGTGTATAGTGGCACGGTGGCATAGTGGTAAGTACTGTCGCTTGCAACTCCAAGGTCTGGGTTCGAGTCCTGCCTGTGTGTGTGGAGTTTTCTTGTTTTTCCCGTGCTTGGTGGGTTTCCTCCTGGTACTCCGGTTTCCTCCCACAGTCCCAAATTGCACATGAGCATATGTTGACCAGGGGTCCTACCACAGTTGTAGAATGGGAATAAATACAGTGGTCACTATTGGCCTCCGCGGTCCTTAGTTGGACTACAGAAGGTTCCTAGATGGATGGATGGATGGATATAAAGAGTACAGTATGGGGAAATGTGTATGGTGTTGGAAGGATGGGAGTTGAATATAGGGTGATTAGTGGGTAAGGATTGAATGGAGGGAGTATATTTTAAGCATTTGAAGACCCAGACTAAATGTAATAAGGATATTACGTGATAAGAGTATAGCAACTGAATAGAAAACATTTAACTTGAAGGAAGGAAACGTCTAACGTTTAAACATTCACGCATGCGCAGTTCAAACCACATGACGCCATTTTGTCGCGTGCAAGAAATTTCGAAGGGTGGGTTGAGCGTCAGAGAAAAGATCAGTCTGGGGCATTAACACGCAAAGTAGAACAGCGCGTTTTTAAACCTGGTTTTTCCCAAGAATGTCTGAAAACACATCGGCAGTAGATTTTGGGGCTGGAGAGGCTCTTGAAGGCGCCGGGGTTCGAAAATTATCAGAGCTGAGAGTCATCGATCTAAGGGCCGAACTGAAGAAACGAAATCTGGACATCAGCGGAAACAAGAGCATACTATCCGAACGGCTTAAAAAGGTAAAAACTCAGCAAGCAGATGGTGCATCGTATGGCGGATTGCACCTTATAAGTATTTAATATTATTAAACATGGCTTTGCAAACCCTTAGCAACCGTTACTTTGTGTTTTCTATATCGAGCTTTCGTATGAGCGCGTGCATGACGAACGCAACTCGTATGGCCAGTTGTGTGGTCTTTATATGTATTTATATATATATATAATTTAACTAGTAAGTAGTTTTCATGGTGTTTGTTGGTGGGTTTACGTTTCAACGCATGCTTAACGGCTTGCTAGCAAAGATAGTATGCTAACTAGGCGGGCTAAATCGGCAGGGAGATGCTAGATGCTAGCATTAGCATAAGGCCCATGCAGTTGTTGTTTCTATTTCGCCGGCATTATTTTAAGTGCTCCTATTATTTTCCTCGTAGCATCAAGAGTGATTGCAAATGCGTTTTCTCTAATTCATAGTTTAAAATGCTTTGCTGATGTTAGTAACTTGTAATTGCTAAACCGGCTTGCGACGGGTGCTAACTTCCTGTTTGCTTTGAGGTAATTAGCTTGGTGATGCTCATGGTCAGTTTTATGCCCCAGGATAAATTGCAACATTCTGTTTTATGAGAGACGCGATGTGCCAAGTTTTTTTTTTTTTTTTTGGTAATGTAGACAGTATCAAATTCATGGCTACACTGGCATAATAAATTGTAAGTGAAACTTGATATCTCCTGAAGGAATAAACGTGCATGTGTTTTTGTTGCAGGCCATTGAGGAGGAAGGAGGCAACCCTGATGAAATAGTGGTTCAGCTTGAAATCACGCCTAAGAAGGCACCTAGGAGAACTCCAAAAGGTAAATTTAAAATAAAGGGTTTTTTGTTTTGTTTTTTGTAGTAATACCTTAATTAAGTAGCTAATTTTAGTGTTTACTTATTACTCCGCTTTTTTAGGGAAGAGAGCAGAAGCAGATGAATCTGAGGACTGCGCACTGGAAGAGGAGTCTGTTGATGGCCAGGTGCAGTTTAGTGTAAAAATCAATATAACGAAACAAAACCGCATTGACCCGATGAAAATCTAATGCCCTTTATCAAGCAGCTAACAATCGGTGCTTTTGTGTCTCCCAGGATGATGGCGATGCACACGGAGAGAGTGTCCATGACATGGACATCATGGACATGAATGTCCTGGATGAAGCTGATATAGATAACAGCATGATGCCAGAGGAAGACGAGTATTATGAGAATGAACTTTTCAACGAGTTTCCGAATGAAACCAATGCAGATGACTTTGACGATTCTGATGCACTTAAGTCTGAGTCCGAGGAGGTGAGTATTCAGAGTAAGCCGGTGGGTATGACTTCACCATAGATGACCAAAAATGTGGAATAAATGTTGATTGACTTATTGTGGTTGTTTTAGGATATGGAGAGTAAAGCTGCAGGCTCAGAAGATCACCAGAAACGGAATACTCGGGTAATAAAGACATGTCATAACTCCAAGGGTGCTTACACAAATATATTATGCTTCAAATATATTATTGATCAAAAATAATTAATTTTTGTTTTAATTCTTTTTATTTTGTAGGGTTCTCGGCCACAGGCTGAACATGAACACGTGACAGGTACTGACAGTATGGAGGTGTTTAACACCTTAATTATTTCAGGGTGAATTTTAAAGCTCAATTAGCAGTTAATAATTCCTCCTAATCCTGACAAAGAGACTGGAAATCCAGGGGTTACTGGCTTTGTGTGCAAGTTAACATCATTCAAAATGTGTAAAAAATAAATAAATAAATTAAATTGAACTTTAAGTAAATGTTATTTTTTTGTTTGTTTTTTTTTGGTTAAACAAGCTTATGCGCAGAGCCAGTAACGGTTAGTGGTTAGTTAGTCAAGCAATGTCTTGCTAGCTTTTGCAGTTGCAGGTCAGTTTCTGCCTAAAGAAGACTTCAGAAGAGAAAATGAAGAAACGGATCACATTGAAGCAAAATCACATATAGGACTCAATGTTTGTTTTGTGGAGATTCACTAAATGGACCAGTTGCTTGATTCAAAAGAAAAAAAAAAGGCTTTTTAAAGGCAGCACAAAAATCTCCATCTTCTCTATCTGGACACTTGAAGTGCAAAACAAATAAACAACGAAGGACACTCGGGATCTGTGCTGCCCATGTGGCGTTCTACACGCTTGGCATCAGGTGAACCTTAACAAGAGTCGCCTTTTAGTCAGGAAACGGGTTGCTTTTTGAAGCTCTGGTTTTTCCAGTCTCTTTCTAGGCTTAACTAACTGTCTTATATGAAGCAGTGGGTGGAGTCCTAGTCCAGTTCCACGCTATCCAATGCAATGTCTCAGAAGTGATTAAACTCTGTGCCATTCTATTCCTGTTACATCCGTAGAAAGTGAGAAAGTAGCCGGGTGTTGTATATCAGAGCCGCTTAACGAGGAGCTGCCTGAAGAGGAGAACGCTTCACTGTGGGATGATTCTCGCAAGGAAGAGGAGGACAATGTGTCCAACCTCGGTAAAGCCGAGGAGGCCGGCAATGTGGGAGGAGACATTGACGCCTCAGAGCAAAGCGAAGTCCATCCGCCATGTGAGGACCAGCAAGGCGTTAAGGACAATTCGCCGGGTGCCGAGAGCACCTCCGCTCAGGCTGCTAACGCAAATGAAACAGGCTTGCACATAAACGAAAGCGCCGATTCAGAAAGCGTGGCGAAGGCCGAGGGGACCAAGGAAGACACGAAGACTGAAGAGAGTGCTGCAGAATCTTCAGAAGTGAAAGAGTCCTCAGTAGAGGGTGATGATCAGAAAAAGAGGTTTGTTGTTTTCTGTCTACTAGAAAAAAATGGCTGTTAGAATCTTGTTACTTTGGCTCCTTTGTTAACAAGTTTGGGTGCTCTTGGGGAGGTGTAATGGACTGCGCATTTCGTCCTTCATTTTGTTTTTGTCACCCCCCATTCCCCCTTTTCCCTCTTGTTAACTAGTTTAACGGTTTGATTGCCATCTAAGACGCCTTAGTGGCCTGATTAGAGAATTTCTCAAGTCGTAAAGTCCACATTAAAGTATTTTGTTGTCTTCCTGAGGCTGTGTCCTTGCCAGGTGGGTATTTTTGTTAAATTCCAGTGTCAAGTGGATTACTTGCTTTTTAAAAATATTTCAATTTGTTTTATTTCCTTTTTTTTTTTTTTCCTTTAGCAGTGATGAAAAATCAGGCAAACCTGACTCAAAAGATGACAAAGGTAAATAAATTAGATCGGCAGTACCGCACCCAGTAAAGAAAAAAATTTATGTATTTGATAAAATGGTGTGCGCTTTTGAATATGAGCAGGTGGTGCTGCAAGTAGTGGAAGGAACCTGTGGGTCAGTGGCCTCTCGTCAACCACCAGAGCGACTGATCTGAAGAATCTGTTCAGCAAATATGGCAAGGTAAATTGTTTTTCTTGATGCTTCATCATTATACATTATATGATGTATGTTTCTTACCTGTTAATTAAACATAGCCTTGAGTGATTATTAGATGAGCTGCTCTTGTAGAAATAAATCAGTGCTTGACCAATTAGACGTTAACAGAGAAATAAGGATTTCATAAATGATGCTGGTGAAGGATAATTTAATTTGCACTGGATTGATTATTTATTTGCAGGTGGTGGGAGCTAAAGTGGTGACGAATGCTCGCAGCCCAGGAGCTCGTTGTTACGGTTTTGTGACTATGTGCTCTACAGAGGAGGCCACCAAGTGCATCGACCACCTGCACCGGACCGAACTGCACGGCCGTATGATCTCTGTAGAGAGGGTGAGTGTGCTTTTACAGCACCCTGTATTTCCGTTGTATGGTATCATGAAATTATCTAGTGGAAAATATAAAACATAAAATGTGGTAATGCAGCTTCTTTTCTTTTTTTTGTTTCAATATTTTGTTTACAATTTGAAAAAAGTTATGGGATACAGCTTTCTTAGGCTTACATACCAGAAACAAACAAACAAAAAGGTCATTAAAATTGAGAATTTTATACTTTCTGCCATTTTGCCACATATTAAACATGTAATATGTGCGATATAAATGAGTTAATTTCCTTCCCTTGTGCAGGCAAAGAACGAGCCAGCTGGGAAGAAACCTGCAGATGCTAAAAAGTCAAGCAGTGACAGGAGACACTCCTCAGAGTCCAAGACTGAGAAGTGAGTGTGTTCTCATTTAGTTAAAGTGGTTTAGGATGAAGGATGAACGAGCTATTCGTTACCATACCTTTTTTCCTCCCTAGGTCTGACAGCAAGGATGAGAAAACAGAAGGCTCAGATGATAAAAGTGTGTATAAAAGTCAGCAAATTGTCAGTTTGTTTACAAACTTATAAGAAATGTGAGTTGAAATTATTTGGGTGTCATAGTGTCTTTTTCTTTTTTTTCTTTTTCTTTTTTTTTTTTTAATGGCAGCTGCTGGGGAGAGGACTGTCGTAATGGACAAATCAAAAGGAGAGCCTGTTATCAGCGTCAAAACCAAGAGCAAGGAGCGGGTAAATGACTTGGCTGTGATTCTGAGGAAGCAGTGAACAGATTTTAAAGCTTTACTTTCTTAAGCAGCTTGCATGTAATGAAGCAATGTCACCATTTGATAGTTTTGCATTAGTAAATAATCAAAGTTTTACATGAAAAGAACAGTAACACTTGGGCTAGGTAATTAATAGGAACATTAATTGAAACTGACATTCAGAACCTCTAACCAATGTAAACATGCCGATGTCAGTTGTTTTTATTTATTTTAAATGGTAGCAACATGGAGAACTTTCATTAGGAGAAAAGTATCCCATATTTAGTGGTTGTGCATATTTACAGTGCAAACAGTCATAGAGCAAAAAAAACAAAAAAAAAACTCAATTATGATCAAGGTAAAATGTTCAGTTAATCATGCTATTGATTTGAGGTCCTATTGCTCAGCATCAAGTAACATAAAGTGACAATTTGTCTGAAAGTAGTAAAATAGGAAATAATCAGAAGTGTGTGTGAAATGTCGGAGGTTCCAGTTTGTGTTAAGTAAATCTAGGTGAACTTTATGCTGCTTGGACAATTGAACAGGTCTTTAATAATTATTAACTAGCAGCCCTTTTGGAATTTTAAGGTTTTGTTTATAAAATTTTTTATGTTGCATGTTTCTGTTAGTCTTTACTTAAATCGCAGGATTTCCTGTCATGTTTTTTTGTTTGTTTATGGAGCAAGTGATCATTTTTAGCAGGACCCCTACCATAGTTATGCTAATAGGAATTAACATTATTGATAAGCCACACTGGCTGTTTCATTTACATAGCATTTGAATTTTCCTGGTACAGGAAACACTTATCATCATTACTTACTGTGTGCGCATGATCTGCCTATTTTTCAGGCCTATTGATGAGTGAATAAAGTTGTTTCGTAAAACACAGGGTATCCTCGTCAGTTTTTAATTTGTGTGTGAACTTTATCGTATAAAAAAACATGGAAAGGGGTAAGGAAATGTGTATAAATTATAATTCAAATTGTCCCTGATGAGCAAGTTGGGATTTGCCCTGATTGTTATAAGTTCATTAAAAGATTTTATTTTTGGCCTGTGTTAATCTTCCACATGACAATATTTGTGCGTTTTTGTAGAGCACGAAGAGTCGTGACCGTAAATCATCGAGCAAAGAGAGGAAGGACATTTTGTCATTTGATCAAATCAAAGAGCAGAGAGAGCGTGAGAGACAAAGGCAACGTGAGCGAGAGATCCGAGAGGTGGAGAGGCGCAGGCACTCTGGGTATGCTTCCACAACACTAATGCACACCTGGCTTATTTTTTTTTGTGTGTTAGCTGAGTGATTGTTGGTTTCTAACTTTTTGCCACTTTTTGTTGCTGTGCAGTGGTGATCGTGACAGTCGTAGTGAGCGTGAGCGAATCCGCCTGTTCCGTGAACGTGAGGAGCGTGAGAGACTGATGCGTAAGCGTAACTGGCTGGAGGTGGAGAAGCAGCGCCTGGACGCTGATCGCATGGAACGCGAGTTCCTCGAACGTGAGCGCTTGCGAGTGGAGTATGAGCGCCGCCGTGAGCAGGAGCGAATTCACAGGGAACGTGAGGAACTACGTAGACAACAGGACCAGCTTCGCTACGAACAGGATCGCCGTCCGCTTAAGAGACCCTATGACATGGAGGGCAGGTACTCAATAAATTTTTTTTAAATAAATATTTGTAATAAGATTTAATACTGATATCTAAAGTAGTATTTGGTTTTTTGGTGTGTTCTGCTCATAGGAAAGACGACTGGCCAGTAAAGAGGATGCCAATGGATGACCGATATGGACGCTCAGATTTTGGTCGTCAGGATCGCTTTCAAGATTTCGACCATCGAGATCGCAGCCGTTTCCAGGACGATATGTTTATGGAAAGGTAGGTCCAGCTGTGCTCTTATCTTGTACCACCAAACAATGGATGTGCAACATGAGGTCCAAGTATATTAAATTGAAAAATGAAAACATGCTGTTAAAACTCAGTCAACCTCAGGCTGAGAGCAGAAACTTTTTTTTTTTTTTTTCACACATCACATGGCTGATGATTTTTACTAGTGATTTTTTTCATCTGGATGTTTTTGTTTTAGGAGAGATGGTCCCAGGGGAGGCATGCCTGGAGACAGAGAAGGCCCGGTAAACATGGATTTCTATTAAATATATAAATGATTTTCAATATCTTAGCACAGGCTGTAGGTGGCACTGTAGGACTGACAAGTTGCAAAAGGCATTTGGACTATACTTATGTCATAAATTACCTGCATTTCCCAAGAACTTTTTTTCCCTGTATTGACTGGATTGTGTGACTTGTGGGATTTATATGAGGTGGTTAAATTAGGATGGGGGAGTCTAGTCTAAGTTGTAGAAGTCTTGGCAAAAACGAATAATTTTTTGTGATATTTGCTCTCTTTCTTCAGCACTTCTCTGATCGAGACCGGCACAACAGAGACTCCCGAGATAACTGGAGTGGAGGTGCTTATGACAAACGGCCAATGAATACTCCAAGGCCAGTCCCTGGCAGGTAATAAATAGATATGAGTAGATTACAGCAACATTTTAATTGTAATTGGAATACTTTTTTTTTTCTGACTGTTGTAAATTTCTTTTTTTTTGGCACAGAGATGGCCGAGACTGGGAGCCCGGACGTAAGATGGAAGGTGACAGACCCTGGCAAGGTACATACAGCTTTGCTCACACTCTAACCTATACACAGATGATGCAGGATGTTTAATGTACCATTCGATTTCTTCCAGGACCAGACCGGGGTATGCCAGGCCAGAGTCACATGGGACGAGGAGGAATGGCCAGGTGAGAGACGGCATCTAGCTTTCTCATTTCTGAAAAAGCTTCAGTTGTAGTTATTACCTTATTTTATTTTGTTTGGGATTAGCAGACCTGCTTATCTTTATATTTTGTGTGAAACAGTGGCGAGTGCAGGTGTAGGTTACGTGTAATCCCTTTGCTTTTTTTTTGGAGGGATATAAAAAAAGATCTTGCGTGCAAATCTTTGTTGTAAATATTAACACTTCTGTATCTTTATGCAGCCGAGGTGGATACATGCAGGCAGGGGCATCCCAGTCTATATCCGGAACCATGAACCGACAGAACCAGATGATGCAAGGTGGCGGTGGCATACAAGGGGGTGGAGCCTTCGGTCGCCGTTACTGATCTGTTTTTCCTCCATCAGCCTTTGTTGTTTTGTTTTTTTGTACTTAATTGTGATCTTGCAGCTTGTATATAGCTTCCAAAGCTTTGTAAATTTTTAAAGATCTTTTCTGTTGGCCGTATGATGACTAAACTATTACAAAGTACAATACGTAAAATTTTATCTTTTTTTTTTCCCCCCCCATCTCAAGTTCACAATTTTTAGATCGTCTTGGTTTTTTTGTAATGCTCAGGAATGTTGTGTGAAGCTGAAATAATGCTGAATATAATGCAAGTTTCAGTGAGGTCTTCACATTTTTGTTTTATTTAAATGGATACAGACGTGATTTTTTTTTTTTTTTTTTTAAGTTCAGATTATGTAGATTGTTCCTCCTCCCTTGTGATGAAGTGAATTGCATTTGTGGTGTTGACAGATGGTGCTGTTGTGTTCTTATTCCCTTAGGGCAACTCCTGTAACACATCTTATCGTCATTACTGTGTGCGCATGATCAGCCTATTTTCCCTGGTTGATGAATGAATAAAGTTGTTTCATAAAACACAGGTTATCTTTGTCAGTTTTTAGTTTGTGAATGAAATCATGTTTGAGTAATATGATAAATTATGCAAATCTTATTTTGCCCAACAAAGTTGTGCTTTTTTTTAAGTCAGCTTTTAGAGCAAAAAAAAAAAGATGGAACAAAAGTTTTTATAGCAAGTGTACCCCTCATTTCTTTGGCAGTTTTCTTTGAAACATGGTTAACAAGTAAAGGCTTCAGGATGTTTTATTAATGATGTATACACAGCGTCGCAAATCTCCACTTCTTTATTTTGTGGCCTTGGGGCTCAGTGTTTTGATTAGTTGCCCTCTGGACTTACGCAGATTGTGGAGGGCAAATGGAAAAAGCCTCAAATGACCTTCAAAATGCAGCTGCGCTTGTCTGTATCTGCCAAATTCTTGGAAAAGATATTTTGTTCTATGCTCTCAGTTGAACATTTTGCTATTGCATCTTTAGTGGTTTATCATAAGGTAATGATAAACCAGTAAATGCATAATGATCTAATTTCTGTATTTAGTAGCCATTTCTATATGAGACACTAACATTATAATATATTCTATTATTAGGTTCAATTTTGCACTTTAAAACCACTAACTAAAAATGGAACAAAATACTTTTTTTCTGAAGTGACATTGCTAGTGAATGTCTACTAATTACAATCAATTGTAGAATAATAAACCTAGAATAACTCAGAAGGCCTGAAGTGTCCTCATGATCACACTCAATTCATGCATACTACACACACGCCATTTTAACTCGGACTGATCCCACGTTACAATGTTTGTTGTAGCTTCTGGGTTCCTGATTTGATCCCAAGCTGAGGTAACTGACTGTATCCTATTTCTCATGCTCACCCCTAGAAGTGAATCAGTCAGTGAATTGGCGACACTAATGTGTGTGTATGGTGCCCCATGAAAGACTGACATGCATCCAGAATGCATTCACACCCAGTCACCCCGGGATTGGCTTTGGGCCACTGTGTACCCTTACAGGACAAAGTGCTTACATATAAATAAATGAACAAACCATTTAAAAAAGTTCTTTTGGTTTCTGAAATTAATATATTTACTAAGTCTTAGACAGACTTGACTGTTAGAAGGCTTTAAAAGCAAGAAATTGTTGAGACTTTCCTCCACTTTTGGACATGAAATATTTCTCATTTGGGTCAGCTGGGCAACAATCTGACACAAGTTCTTAGATTAAAAATAAAAATGATCCTTTTGCAAAGTGTAGGATGGTTGAGTAAGACTGATGCCGGCTCTTGCTCAAGACCGAGGAGAGATTTCAGATCTAAAAGATTTCAAGTGTCTTCTTGACCCTGCAACTGGAACTCATTATCCCACGTGTCGTGTGGAGGGCTTGAGTAACCTCGAGTAGCATGGGAGGGACATGCTTCAGGATCAGGCTGTTTCTTCTGGACCAATCAGAATGAAGCAGGATATTATGGGGTGGAGCCAAGATCAGGTTTACATTCCTAGGGCTGTATATAATTATATTCTTTGGTGTTTAAAGAACAATTCCAACTGCATGTTCTTTCTATTCTCATGATGGAAAGGAAGCGTAAATACAGAACCCGTGAAGCAAAATCAGCTGTAATGCACATGAATCATTGAACTATAACTTTTCCTAATGTGATGTTCTGTACTTTAAGAGCTTTGCTCCCTTTAGTGAAACCTTCCTTCATTCCCTTCCTTCTTTTATCATCTGCTTATTTTGTATGAATGGTTGCTTGAAATCTTTGAAAGCAAATAATTAAATATTATTAATTTGCATGAAGGAACATAACTGAGAGCCACTATGAGAGAAAATGTCAGTAATTAGCCAGACTTTCAATGGTTGTGGACATTTCTTAACTACAAAAAAGTAGATTTTCACAAAGTTTTGGAAATATGAGCTTACCTTTATCATCACCATGACATTTGCTGTTATATTTTTATATCATTTTTTGTCCCCACAGGTTTTATCCTGTGTAAGAGGACTCGTTGAACCCTAAACACTAAAGCTTGTGTGCCAGGGACAGCTTCCCGAGTGGTCCCCTAGGACAGTAGGACCGATTATAACATTGTATAACCTCTACATAGGTAATCCTGGATAACAATGAGATAATGTCACACAAAAATGGAGCTTCCTTTGGGGAAATCTGGTGGGTGCAGTTTGGAAAACATTTCCTGTAGTTAAACACTATCTTATTTTATGTTTACAATAAAACGCACGTAAATATTGTAGAGACATGGGTGTTTAAGTTCACATTTTAACTTGTAGGAAATAACAGTGCTTCGATCCAGAAGTACAAACATTTTTTTCCTACTTAACATGGAAAGCATGAACAAATGTTTTTTTAAACCGTGGAATTGCTGCCTCTCAGACAAATTGTTGTGATATGAGTGTGCATAAATGGCACCAAAATATTATACAGTATATACCTCTCATGAAATATGAGGACTGAACTGAAAGTAAGGCAAAAGTGGACGTAACTTTTTTTATTAAGTGACATGCAGGTACTACCCAACACCGTCTCTATCACAAGTGATGCATTTGCACCATCGATGAACCCAACTCACAACTTCACTTCGAAAATCTCCTTTGTTGGAGATGCTCTCCTACTGTGCTACAGAATGTTTACGGAAATGACACCGTTGAAAAAAGCAATGTGCACAGATGGTTGAAAAAAGGTTAAAGAAGGGGAAACCAGCACTGAAGACAAACCACACAGTGGGAGACGCTCAACTGCAACAAAGAGGCTTTTCAAAGAGGATTCAAGAGTTGGGTTCAACGATGGTGCAAATGCATCGCTTGTGATAGAAAGGGCAGCAGTACCTTTGTATAGAGGAAGAGCTACTCTTCCAACATGTGCAATTTGAATGACAAATGTCATTTAATATAAAAGTTAAGGCCACTTCTCCATTACTTTTGGTACAGCTGTCACTGTACCTGTCTTTCTTCTTTCTTTCTTTCTTTTTTCTTTCTTTCGTTCTTTTTAATGTAAATGTAATTTTCATATGCTGTGAATGGGGTGGTATTTCCGCACAATTTATTCACACATCATTTGTTTCTTTTTACACTCTGGGTTTGAGGTTAAGGGTCTGAACAGAACTCTTGATTAATTATGTTTGATCTCTTGGGACAGAAGTGTCAAATGGGGTCATCTCCCATCTCCCATTAGATATTTGGAACAGCAGGATAAGATCGTGCCATACTGTCATCAGCATGTCTGAATCTGTCTGTGTGTGTGTTGCTTAGGCTTGTGGAGATATATGCATTCTTTCTCGTCACATTCACAGGCGATTACTCGAAACCGAGATATCAACATGGACGCTGAAGGTCTGAACACGCTGAAGATCTGTGTGGTTATCTTTTGGATTGTTTTAACAGGACACTGTGCAGGTACGACAGCTTGCCTTTGATTACATATTCACATATGATACTGATTGTATAGCTGCTGGAAGGGCCTTGGACCAAACTGTAGCAGTTAGCACAGTATGGCCTGTCTGAGCACGCCGTCCACAGATATGTTGTTAGATGGACTTCTGTTATTTACGTTGATTTTGTATTTTGTAGTACATATTTATACCATTTTTATAATATTTATTATTTAATTCCAAGGAGGGGGAAAAAGCTGGTAAGGCAATCAGAGTTTATGCACTATAGAGCCAGAAGTTTGTGAACACATGCACATCCTACTGGTTTTATCCAATCAGCCACAAGAGTGCTAGTAAGATCAGGCATTCATGTTGGCCTTTAGGCAGGCCCTTTAGCACAGTCAGTGTTCCAGTTCATTCCACAACTTGATGTCAGGGTTTTGTGCAGGCCACTTTAATTCTTTTATACAAGCCTTGGCAAACCATTTCTTCATGTAGCTCACTTTGTCATGCTGGAACAGGTTTGGATCCCTTAGCCTCAACGAATAGAACTTGTAATACTGCAGTATATGAAGACATTGTGGACAATTATATAAATTTGTGGCAACAGTTCGGGGAAGAACCACAAAAGGATGTGATAATCAAGTGTCCACATAATTTTGCCCATATGTAGCTGTTATAATGTAAGTGATAACAGGAACACAGCATTAAATGTAACCACTGTTTGAACAGATAAAATGTAAAATGTCATTTGTAAAAAGGATAAATTGACACTGTTGACAGTAAAAGAAAAACAAGGCTGTTACAGGAAAACAATCAACTTTGAAGAACTAACAGTTACTCAGTATTAACTCACAATGTATATAGACGATCTTGCTTTGGCATGTGATAGATTTTTCATGCAAGACGTATTTCCAAATGCACCATGTTTACAAAGCTGCTCTGGTTTGTTTTAATTGAGAACACAATGATAATTGTCAAATTTTAGAGGACTTCAGGAATATCCAGCAGTCCCTAAGGTACTACGAGAGCCTCTCATATGACAGAAGCGCATTATTGCAGCAACATCAGCGTGTAAGGCGTCATCTCGATCCAGAAACCCAGGTGCTGAATCTGGACTTTGAAGCTTTTAAGAAGTAAGTCCTCTTTTCCATGACACCACTTTAACTCCTGCTGAATGTTGATTCATAACCTGCTTCATAAAGTGTCGGCTTATCTTAGGTTTTTCCGTTTACGACTGAAGCCAGACTTTGAAGGATTTGCAGAAAATTTCAAGGTTTCATCCAGCAACCAATCATGGAGAGGTGACCTCTCTCACATATACGCAGGAGTGCTGGAAGGTATAGCAAAGGATTCATGAGTGTTTTTAGAATGTAATTAGTGCCTCTGTTGAGTGAACATGGCTAATATAGTTAACTTGCAAACTATTAATGACACCAACAACTTGTTGCTTGCTGGTGTAAATATACAGTGCCATGCCATGTTCATACCCCGTGAACTTTTCCACATTTGTTAGAATGGCCAAGTTCAAGTCCAGACCTAAATCTAATTGAGCAAATTGCTGTTCACATATGCTTTACATCTAATCTGACTGAACTTGAGCTATTTTGCAAAGAAGAATAGGCAAAAGATTTACCCTAACCCTAGATGTGCAAAGCTGGTAGAGACATACCCCAAAAGACTTGCAGCTGTAATTGCAGAAAAAAGTGGTTCTACAAAGTATTGAATATGAATGCACAGCACACCTTTCAGATATTTATTTGTGAAGAAAAAACATTATCATTAATCATTTTACTTCCACTTTACAATTACGTGCCACTTTGTGTTTAAGGGGTATGAATGCTTTTGCAAGACACTGTAGATTTCATCAGATACATGTTGCAATTGAAGAATTAATAAAAGGGGCTATAATTTATATAATGAAAAGGGCTGATAAAATATCCTCATCCTTACTCCATAGTTTACCATCTGCATGTTTTGTCTTCTTCTTTAATTGTTCTCCTATGATTCCTTCCAGCTTTACCTTAATTTGTTTGACTTAAATAATACATCAACAACCTAATATCCAAATCTTAACAACCCTTTGTTGTGTTTTAACACATAGATGAAGTTGGATCTTCATGCCAAGGATCAGTACTCAATGGCCAGTTTGAAGGCTCAATCAAAACCTCCAATGGGACCTTCTACATCGAATCCATGCAGAGATATACATCTGAGTCAACAGATAATCACTCTGTCATCTACCATGAGGATGATATTGGTAAGTGATGAATTGATCATTGGCTTCAGATGACGCTACTGTTCCCAACATCCAATCACTAACCACCAGTGTTCCAACAACTAATCAATTCAGAAAATGTAAAACATTGTGTTATGCAAATAATCATGATTTCTGGAATTAATTGATTACACTATCTGTTGACAAATTTTTGTATATGTAATATACCACTACTTGAAACATTTTGATGACGCTGGACTCTTTCTTTCTTTTTGAAAACTTTAGCCTCATCACTCTTAGCTCCATTCAAAGACTGAAGATACAGACTTCAGACACCAAAATTTTGGGCTGCTTAATTATATCTCGTGAAAATTAACAATTCTGTACACTTTATCACTTTGTACACATGGGCATTATAGTAGTTTAGGTTTGTATTTGTGATCTGTTGTTTAAATGTAATTATTGTCAGCGAGCTAAGATTGTGCTTGCCCTCAACATAAGGGATTTAGCTAAGCTTAGAATATTGTTTAAGATGTGTATCAAAATTATACAAAAGTGCATGCGGGGGGGGGATTAAGCAATTATGTTGATGTTGGTGGGTTGTTAAATGTTCTTACAAGGATAGCTATAGGTATAACATATAGTTTTGATCTGGTTTCGACATTTGGGTTTGATTTAGGTGTTGCATAGCATTACATAGCTGCATGGCATATCTTCCTGATCTTCTGACAGCTTTGTTTAACAGGATTTCTAATAATTATTTAAATCAGTTGCACTTCAGTCAGTGATGGTGTTCTTCTTATATCACCCCTAAAATCTGGAACAGCATGCCATAGGAATCCAAATCCAATGAAAGACATACTGTTTTAAGCTAAAGTTTATAAGATCTGTGTCAGTAAAAATTATTATTTGCGACTGCACCAAAATTACTGAGTTTATAGATAATATTTGTAGATTCAAGTTTTCTTTGTGTTGTTATTTAATTACTAATAATTGTCATCCTCAGGACAAAAAGTGTGTGTGCGTGTGTGTGAATGTATGTGTGCACATAGACTACCGTTCAAAAGTTTGGGGTCAGTTTCTAACTCCATGATGGTTTCTGATTTTTATTTCTTTCTACATTGTAAAGGAATGCTGAAGGCATCCAAAAAATGCATTAATCTCCTTTGAACAGTT
>JAQMYL010000007.1:14292851-14305569 GCA_030014365.1 Clarias pachynema | reverse complement strand
ATCAGCTTTAATCTTAGAAAGTCTGACTTTTGACCATGTGGACGATGCACAATCTTAAATTGTATTACAGCATGCCTAAGGCAAATGGATGATGAGAAAATTCCCTCTATTGTTTTGTGCCAGATTTTCTCAGAAATTGGTTAGGAGTGTGTTTATGGGAATTTTTGACGATTCTTTCAGAAGGGCATTTGTGAGTCTCCGTTTTTATTCACCCCAAAGCTGTTCTATCGGATTGAGGTCAGGACTCTGTGCAGGCCAGTCAAGTTCTTCCACATCCAACTCGCTTATCCATGTCTTCATGGACCTTGCTTTGTGCACTGGTGCACAGTCATGTTGGAACAGGAAGGGGCCACCCCCAAATTGTTCCCACAAAGTTGGGAGCATGAAATTGTCTAAAACTTCTTGGTATGCTGAAGCATTAAGAGTTTCTCTCACTGGAAGTAAGGGGCAGAGTCCAATGACTGAAAAACAACCCCACACCTGTTCCAACATGACTGCGCACCAGTGCACAAAGCCAGGCCTTCTCATCCAACATCAGTGTCTAACCTCATATATGCATAAAAAAATTGGGAGACCCTGCGAGCCAGGTTTTCTACTCATCTATTAAAGAAAAAAGTATTTCTGTAAAAAAACTGATTGATGAAGCTTATATACTGTAGTGATCACACAAAATACGGTAGGGTTCAGAGTACAACCAATGGACCAAATATAAACTAAGCAGAGAGCAGAATCTGCACACTAACCAACTAGCAATTGTTATTGTAGTGTTTGACACAAGACAAAGTTGTGTACTGCTGCTTTTTTTAATATTACAAATTGTCCCCACAGGTTTTATTCATCTGCCAAAGCAGTCATTTCCAAGTGATTCCAGATTTGATTATTTTAACAATGACATGTCTTCATTTTTATCCATTTATATTTGCGTTTCCCCACTGTTAAACCTTCGTGAATTCAATTAGTTCATTTCATGTACACTGTAGTTGTTACATTTCTTTCCTCACCAGTCTTCCTTTTTTCCCCTGTCATTAATAAGACCCTTTAGAAATACCTTACATAAATGCCACCTTACAGAAAATACAACCCCATGATTCTTTGTTGAAAATGTTTTTTTTATATGTTGTTTTTGCAGCAACTGTGTATGTGCTGAACAGAAGAATGTTGAACGTTTCTTAATGTAGCTGAACTGATGTTATTACACCCAGAGATGATTTCCATGATTGTTCTGGGCTGGTTCTGATAGACTACTGAATTTAGATAACCCTAAAGAAAAAAAGTTAAGTGGTGCTAAAGTAGGTCTGGTTGTATTTGATCTTTTATTGACAGTTTGGAAACCATCTTGTGTCAAAAAATATCAAATTTCATGCAAGATAATGCCTATGGGTCTAGAGTTTGGGCAATCTTTTATGTTGTACATGTACATGAATACTGTATAACATGACATAATATCATGTAAAAGTCAACACACACTCAGTCATGCTCTAGTTTCTCTGTGTTTGCATGTTAGCATGATGAAGGCACGGATTGTGGTGGTCTGGAAATCACTGAAGGGAAAGGATACTTCCTGATGTTCCCACGTGCTGCAGATAAGGTGAAGGAAAACAGCGACCGTTTCTCACCATGCAGCCTCCGGCACATGAGCCGTTTGCTTCAGGTCAAGAAGGACGAATGTTTTGTGGGTGAGACATCAACCTAGAATAGGGCTGGGCAACATTGCTGCGTATTTCTATGTATTCTGTTCTTCTACAATAGTTTTAACTTATTATAGGTCTGACAATTAAACAATGAGTCATGGCTCATTCCTGATCTTCATTTTTTGTCTGAACATGTCTTAGTTTACAATGAGAAGACTGACATTCATGTGGAAAAAAAAAAAACAACAAAAAAAAAAACACAAAAGCCAAGTCAAACACACAAGAAAACCAAAAACACAACAGACAAATTGAAAAAAAAAAAAGTTGGAACCATAACAGCAAACAAAAAGCAAACTCAAAAACATCAGCAAATTCAGAAAGAAATGAACAAACAAATTCAGTAATTAAAGGGGGAATTTAGAAAACACACCCTTTCTGATTTTCAGTGGCTTCTAATGTGTTACTGAATTCCTGTGTTGTGTTTTAATTTTTGTTTTCTGATTTGTTGTTGCTTTTTTTCTTCTTTTTTTGTTATACAGTTATAGGCCATAGAAGCTTTCTTTTAATGAACTTAATCTCTACAAATGCTTGGCTAGAAAAGAAATCACATAACATTTGTGTGTGTGTGTGTGTGTGTGTGTGTGTTTATGGTTGCACGTGTGTTTTGTAACCTGCCAGTCAGTGATCAGCCGATCTGTGGAAACCGGATTTTGGAGAAAGGAGAGGAATGTGATGTAGGACACAATGCAAGTGATCCATGCTGCTACAGTTCAAAGGAGCCACCAGGATTTCAATGTCGTCTTAAACCTAACAAACAATGCAGGCTGGTTCTATCTCACTGGTTCAGCCACACATACATAGCCTTTATGTAGTATTTTGTGTAGCATTGATTTTAGATTAGGGGTTTTTTCCATACTATCTCAGGTACAGATATCCGCTTAATGAAGCCAGAGATGCTATACCATAGCATAGACAAAACTTTTTAACCTTTTGATTTTGAAAAATACTCCAGTATTAGAAAATCTGAGAAAAAAATTAGATACAACTTAACTGAAAAAGTCCTCTGTTTCTTCATCCTCCAGTCCTAGTCAGGGGATGTGCTGCAGCTCTGGTTGTGTCTTTAAAACCCCTGGACTACTGTGTGAGGAGGAATCTGAGTGTCGGGTGAAAAGCAGGTGTACAGGATCCTCTGCCACTTGTCCTCAACCTGCCGCCAAGCCAAACATGACAATGTGCAGTCTGGACACACGGGTTTGTCTTAATGGGGTGTGTGCAGCATCATTCTGCGTACCCGGATTTTAACTGTGTGACCTGTGATTTTAAAGGTGATAAATATGGTTATGTGAAAAACATGGGGCTGTAATAGAGTGTGAATTTTGAACATATGACATACAGATTCATAAATGGCCTCTAATGGCCTAAGTAATAGCAATGGGAATTATAAAAATTGGAGCTGTTAATTGACTGATTGAAAAGTCATAGCTTTTTATAATATATAATCATTTTATATTGTTGGTTTTGCGTGTATTGCACAGGAATGTTCAGGCTCTCTTTGTGTGCTATACGGCCTGGAGCAGTGCGACTGCCCGGGGGAGAACAAGAAAGAAAAATGTCACATGTGCTGCCAGCAGATAGGTAACACATTTGCAATCTTTCCATCATCAGTAAATGGAGGTGTTTCTCTGGTGAATCTAAAACTGCCTGGAGGTCATTTTATCATGTATCTATGAACGTCCATTTTTGTGCGGAAATGGAATGAATAATACAAGTAACTAATAAAACAAATTGGTGTGACAACTCTTTGCTTAAAACATAGTCTCAGGTACAATTTTTGCAGTTCTATAAGGAAATTAGTCCCTGAAGATTTTGTTCCACCTGCTTCTTTTTCAAAATTCAAAAACTTTTTTTTTTGTCATTTTTTAAATTTATTTTGTATTATGCATTTAATAATAAAAGGAAAAGCGTAAGAGAGCAAAAGACAAACAGCCAGAATGAAAAGTGTTTTGCTCTTGTATATTAAGTGAGTGTACAGAGTATGCTACTTTTATACTAAAGTATAAATTCTCCAAAACACAGCTCTGTAAAAAAAATAAGAGACCATTTCAATTTACTCCAGAAAACTTCTGGAATGTCGTCAAAAGGAAGATAGATGGTCACAAACCATCGAGCAAAGCTGAGCTGTTTGTTTTTTGCTAAAAGAGTGATATAAAATTATCCAACAGCAATGTGAAAGACTGGTGGAGAGCCAAAACGCATGAAAGCTGTAATTGCAAATTGAGGTTATTATACCAAATACTGATTTCTTAATGTTATTTAACTAAAGCATTAACACAATTATTTGCATTTTTTTATATTTAAGTTATTAAAGTGTTTTAAATACTGCATGATCTTGGGATATTTTGATATGTTGTGATGTCATTTACTTTAAATATACTGTACAATCTAAATAACAAAATAGTTATATTTTGAACTTAGGAGAAATATTGTCAGCAGTTCACCAAAAATTAAACAAAACTGTTCATCTCACCAATACATGCACCTGTTAGAAAAAAACATAAGAAACTCATTATTTTGCTGTTTTACTTAAGAACAGTAAAGAACTACATTTACTCAACTATTTTCTACCCTCTATAACTAGTTTCTATAACTAATAACTACTAATAATAAACTAATCAGGCCATATTTTGTGATTAGGAAACCCCAACACCTGTGCAAGCACCACTTCCACCATACTCTCAACATACTTTAAGGGACAGCGTGTGGCATTGGTGCCTGGATCTCCGTGCCACAAAAACCAGGGCTACTGCGATCACTTCCAGACATGCCGTCTGTTGGATGCAGACGGTCCTATTGCCAGACTGAAAAACTCCTTCCTGAACCTACGCGAGTTTGATGACTTAGCCGACTGGATGAAGGTTTGACTTGTTTTAGAAGTTTGTTTCAGTCCACAGTGTTTCTTTTTTTATATATATCAATAGGAACTATAATGTAAACAGTTTGGAAATGTAGTTGATCAGCCAAGATACAGTTAATGTTTGACATTTGCTTTTTTAGCTTTAAAGAAAAGTGAACCAATTCTTTCACCTAAATAAGCATTTGCCAGGACCACATTCAAGTACTTTCTTTTGGATTCCAGTGGAACCCAAACAATGGTCATGTGCAAATTTGATTTTTCACTAAACTATTCCTATTAATTTACTCAAAATTCCAGATTAGCAGCTGGAGCAGATTGAAGAAAATGTGATATTTCTCCTGTACCAACAAATTTTCCACAAAATGTACTTAACTACAGTATATAATTTCAAATCATTGATTGCAGTTAATGATAAAAAAAATTGTGCTTCATTCATCAAGGAACCAAGTAACATAGGCTAACTAATAATAATGTTATTTTTATTCTCTCAAATATTACTAGCACTATAATAATTTGACCATAACAACTAGCTAGGAATTGATTCTAAGTTTTCTGATGCTAAAAAGTCACCTCACGCTATTTTTCCACTGTTTGTCAGGAATGTATGATTTCAGAGAAATATAGAGATATTTGAAACTGTATAAAGGAGCACTTTTTCTTTTAAATATTTTTTTAAACAAAGAAATTTATTTGAAAAAGAAAAAAATGTAAGTACTTAGTTACTTGACTGCAGTAATAATATGAGTAAAATTGGGAGTTTGTGTTGTTAGGTATTTTTCACTAAGTTTAACCAATCTTTTTAGTTCCGTATTAATATGTTGCTGTTTTGATGTGTTGTACAGGCCCACTGGTGGGCGATCCTGCTGGGCATACTTGGAGTCTCAGCAGTAATGGCGGGCACTGTTTGTCTGTTTGGACACACACTTGAGAGTGTCAAAAGGGAAGAGGAAACAACTTAACTGAGCTGGAATGCTAAACCATACTGTTTTTATACTATATATGTTTTACAGTATATCTGAGTTTCTGTGCACTGCGCTCATGATCATTACCGGCACTGATTTTTGATATTTGTAACTCTCATTATGCATTGTCTGCATTACAACTCTCAATTTATTTTCTGGTTTCCATCTTTATACTTTTTGTTTATGAGTGTGTTAAAAGCAAGCTAACATTTCCTTTCAACTATCTGTTAGTTACTCTTGTGTTTCTTCGTGTTGCCATCTCAGAGAGTTTTTCCTTGCCACCGTTGCCCTCGGCTTGCTCATCAGGGACAATCTCATAATCTCATTATTATCTAAACACATTTTTTCTCACTCATACACTCTTCCATAAATTTTCTTTTCATTTTGTGACTCTGCTTTGAGACAATGACCACTGTTAAAAGCGCTATATAAATAAAATTGAATTGAAAAAAAAAATTAATTGAAAAATACATGTTGTTGACCCTGGTTATTCCTTCCACCGGAAAAGTTTACCATATCATGATTACACACATTTTTTATTTTGTGTGTGCAGGTTGCAAACATATGTGAGTTTTTCCATACTTTTTTGTCTGCGATATTTAGGACTATGAACAATTGATTTTGCCACTGTTTGTCTTAGTAGCTTTTGATTGTACAGTCTTTAATGATTTGATTTTTTTTAGATTAATACATTGTTTTATTTTATTATTTTTATTCTTATTCCTACCTATCAGAATTTTTTGCTGGAACATTTGACATGGAAATTATCTAAAATGATAGTAATTTACTATCACCAGTGTTGTGGTAGTCTAAAAATATAGTTGTACACTTCTTATTGTAAACACACATTAAACATTACTGTAGATATTGATTACAGTAGGATTCTATAAATGTTTAAAAAAAAACAAAAAAAAAAACAGATTGAGTGTAGACAGAGGAAAATGTGTTGATACAAAAGAAAATCTCTCAAGTGTTAAGATTCCTAATAACTATAAATTGTATGTACTCTTAATATATACATTACACTAAGAGTAACATATAATGGTCCTATGTAAATAGTATTTTTTGTTTTAATTGAATATGACTGATTGAATAAATTATATTTAACTAAAGTAATACATAAGTGAGATTCATTTATTGATTATTTTTGTATATTAATAGACACATACACAATGTTTCATTTTATACCATGCATTGTTTATGAAAAAAAAGGTTTCCATTGTCTTAAATTGCAAAAGATCACACATTGAGATTCTGCTGAGATTCTCTCTGGGTTAGCATAACTCTATGTTATCAGTTAACCAGCTAAATATTTTAAGGTAGAGCCAGATTACTTAACTTCTAAAATTTAGGATGATTTGTAAAGAAAAATACTTATTTTTGTTTACAGAAAATAATTTACATATTATTCCAAAAGATTCAATACATTAAGTGCCGCCAAGTAAAAACAAGACAAAAACAAAAACAAGAAAGACAAATCAAATCTAACTTAATCTAATATCTAAGATATGCTAACCTAATATCTAATTTAACCTAACCTACTGTCCTAACTAACCTTATCTAACATGACATATGATCTATAATGTAATCCAGCATCACATTGAGCTTAACTTAATATCTAATCTTAGACAATATAACTATTCTAATGGAATACACCATTCAGTTCAGTCCTCTGATGCCTCTAGTTTATAAGCTTAGAAGCTTATCTACTTTATTTAAGACTAAGCTTCTGTGAGGCGGCATGGTGGCTTAGTGGTTAGTACTGTCGCCTTGCACCTCCAGGTCATGTGTTTGATTCCCGCGTTGGGTCTATGTGCATGGAGTTTGCATGTTCTCTCTGTGCTTGGATGGGTTTCATCCGGTTTCTTCCCACAGTCCAAAGACATGCAGATTAGGCTAATTGACCGTTCAAAATTGCCATTATATGGTAAGAAGAAAATAGCAACCCACTCCAGTATCCTTGCCAAGAAAACTCAATGGACAGCATCTAGGAAGGCCTGGTGTCCTATGAATCATGAAGTCACAAAGAGTCGGATAAAACTAAATGACTAAACAAAAGCTTCTCTGAGTGCTATGTTCAGCAGCAGAGCATAGCAGTGGTGTTTTATAAGCTCTTATGAGAAGCTTTCATAAGCTTTTCCTGCAAAAAACAATTGGTCGTTTTCATTTCAAGCTAAGTTTAAATGTTTGTAAAATTTAAATTTAAATCAAAATATTTACAGAACAGTAGGGCCAAATTAAAACACATGAATAAATAAATAAATAAGATCAGAATATGAGTGGGTTACATTTTGCCTTCTCACTGACTTTTATACTTGCACCTGTAGAGTTATAAAAATTGTCTAAAGATTTATATCAATGTTTTGAATGAGCAAAACAGTCTACAATTTGGGAATACATTCATCCTGAGCCATCTTGCCTCATAGATGATCACCATGCCTTTTTGCATTTTACACAAATCACCTCATGAAGAAGAGTTTTTATTTTGGAGACAACTTGAACAAAATACCATCCATTTAAAAAATATATATATTTATATTTATTTATTTTATATTTAGGGCCCAAGCACTATGACATCAGTCCTGTGTTGTCAATAGTGAGTGAAGGGCCTTATTGTTTTCCTAAGGATATTTTCCCCCACTTTTTGGGCTTTTGGGGGTTCTTTACATGCTTAAAAATTGGCAGACAGGTTGGAATCTGCTGCCATTAGGATGCCTGAGTGTCTGGGCCCCGGGCGTGGCTAAGGGCCCTCTCACAAGATTTTGCAGCATAGCTCATACACACATTGCAGGTATGCACACGAAACCCGGTATACATTTAAAGCTCATTGAGCCAAACAACTTTCACATTGCATATCATGGGCTCAACTCAACAGGTAGTCAGTTATTTTGTGTTGTTTGCCAAACGCACCTGAAGGAATTTGATATACGCCTCCTAGGAAATTTATGTGATCACCACCAAACCAGGCCTATGTGATCCTAGAGGAATTTTTGATATCTCAAATGGGTCAGCCATGAAGTTATGCTTAAAAATTGGTTAACACCTTTCTTTGTGTCATTATATTGAGTGACATTATATAGAGTGACATCATATTGAGTGATGTGATAGTGTGATGCTTTTTTTCCCCAGCATCTGGGTTTTTTTGGAGATCTAAACATAAAATTCCCCCTCTTTTCTAAAATGATGTCATAATGGTATTGGTATGTCCCCTTTAAATGCATGTGCCCACTGTGCCCGCTGTTTTTTTATTTATAATTTTTTAAACAAACAATGTAAATGGTAATGGAAACAATACAATCAGTCAATAACATGCTCCTCAAATAAAGAAAGTTTTGTACTGCTAAAATCATTTCCAGATGATTTGCATGACTGGTCATATTAGGCACAAGTCAGTGCATTGTGAACATCACAGGTGGTGGTGTGTTTATAAAAATGAGCAAGCAAACATTTTTTCGGTCTCCACAATCCAAATGCTAATTTTTTTGATGTGTGATTCAGGGTATTTTTTTTTCAGGGGAATCATTTTGAGCCGCAAGAAAGAGTCCTCCATCTTTAAGCATGATCAGGCCACCAATATTGTCCTCCATAACCAAAGGGAAGTAATGAGTCGTGTTCGTGCCAAGAAACAGGTAAATGAGTTTGCTAACAGGCATGTAATTGAGTCTAAATAGCATGTCTGTATGACAATTACTCAGTGGATGGTAGTAGAAGTTACTCACACATTAATATGGAGATTTTGTACTTTGCCATTGTGTTCTACTTTCCCAAGGAAATCAGTTACCATGGATTCTGTCACAAACTGATTTGTCTGTCCTCTGACGTGAATGTTCAGCTGATAATGATGGACTGTGTAGAAAAACATAAGAATAACCATGACAATTCAAGAAACTGGTTCTTTCTAAGGAAGGTTTATAAAATTTTGTTGACAAAGAGCTGCTGCATACAGTAGGTTCTACCAAAAAACTTGAACACAATAAAGGCCTGCTTTACAGGGATTCCTATAGATCTTATAAAGCTTTTTCTGATGAAGAGCATTACAGGTTCCAAAAGGATTTTTTTTAAAAATATACGTCCACTTGACGTCAATAAGTGCAATTGTAAATATCAATAAATCAGGAAAAGGGACAAGACTAGACTACTTCCACCACAACCTCCCATCCTGACTCAAATGCACACAAGTCAGACAACGCAGCTGTGGTAACTGTGGAATGGGTCAGACAGTTGAAGAGAGCACAAAGAAAGAATGGCAAACACACCAATAAAATTCAACAATCCATACCTGTAACTATTTTTTGCAGAAGATGAATTGGGTAAGATGAATGTTAATAATGTAGGAAAGTCAGAAATAAAAAAGCATCCTTTTAAACTGTTTTTCTGTTTTTGTTGTTGTTGTTGCCAAAATAGCACAACAATTTATTATTTAAGAACGTCTAATTTAGATCTAGGTTACAGGTGGAACTTCTCACATTATATTGAATGAATGAATCTAATGAAAATAGAAACTGAGATTAAAAGATCCAGTACACTGTGAAAGGTTCAGACTACCAAAGTAGACAAACCAAAGTGACAATTATAAAAAGAAAAATGAAAAAAGAGAGAGAGACAAAAAAGAAAAATTCAAGACAACTAGAGCGGAAATAAAAACAGCTCATAAATACACATACCTAGTGAAAGGCTGAATGAAAGTCTGAGTTATTTAAAAGGAGTGTGTGTATTATTGTGTACAGGTGTGTCTTGTTAGAAGTTGACTGTGACTGTAGATAACTTTGAGTTTAATGTGAATGAGAATCACATGACATCACATGGTCTTCTTTTGCAAGTCTGCACACGGTTCCCATGGTATCGCATATGGGCATCAGCAGCGTAGCCTCAACATTCGTTCAGTGCATTCACATTGTCTAAGTACAAAGAATATTTAATCAAGGTATTTTTCAAGGTTTCCTTCATTTATCTTTAATGTATTTTTAATATACAGTACTAAGTGAAATACTAAATACTTAATGAAATAAAACTCCAAACAAGCACAAGTTTTTTAAATTCCCACCAAATCTCAGGTTCACTGGCTGATAAGCCATTACCATACTGTATATAAGATCAAAATTCTCAGACAGAAATGGGGGAAGGCTGAGGGGTGAGGGGTTAGAGTTTTTAGACGACGAGTTCCTACCTCTGGTAATAGCCTGGTTGGGGCTGAGTATGGGGTTGTGGCCAGAGAACCCACCTGTTTGCCCTCTGTTGACAGTCTGGCTGGGACTGGGCCTATATTTGTGGACAGAAATGCAACTTCAGCCTCCCGCACAAGCGTGACTATGACAGGGCAGAAGTTCATGGTTGAGGATGCCACCTTTTCAACCTCTGCTAAGAGCCTAGCTGGAACAAGAACTGGGTCTGTGGCATGAGAGGCAACCATGCTTGAATCCTTAAATCTATGTCAAATGCTTGTTTTAGTTAGCAGAGTTATTGCCCTCTGCCTTTTCAAGGCATTTTACAGCACACACTGTGAAGTGATTAAATAACCTTTCAAGTGGTCATCTTGAGCATTGAAGAACAGCCTGGAAAGTGCTTGTTGATGGTCCTTGCATGACCTGTGATGTCATGCACACTCAGCTGCAGTTCAGAGACTTGGATCAGTAATGTGACCAGCCTGAAACACTGAGCCTGTTTGCTAATTTCTGAAGCTTAAGAGGCCTACAAGGATAAAAGTAATGTTCTTAATCTGCAAACTTGAAATTCAAAACAGAAGGGTTTTTTTTTGTGGGGGATAATCCTTTGAGTGAATTTGGATGACAGTGCCAGATGGAGCCTTAATGACAGATTGCATGTTGTAGCACTATAACTAGAAACACTTAATCAGTTAAAGAGTTATTGCAGTTCGCACTTTGTTATGGGGAAGGAGGATATTGTCACTTACTAAAGCAATACTACACACACCATAAAGGAAAGGGGCCAAGCAGAGAGCTTTGAGGAAAAATATAGCATATAAAGTGGAGCAATTATTAGATTAATTAAAATGTAGTAAATAGTAGTAACATTACATAATTAATAACATTTATCAAACGTTGCCAGCTTTGTCATCCAGTTCCGTATCCTGTTTCTTTCGAAGTTCGGAACTTTATTTGAGTCATCTGTATCCCATAACCAATGGAACATAATTTGCTATATTCTCTGGGTAGGAGGGATGATATACTCTCTCTATATCCTGCCAATCACAGTGGCATTAACCAATTATTGGTGGCTGGGAGTTGCGCAAAAGTTGGATAGCACTTTTTATGCAGAAAAGAATTGGTTATGCTACTACAGTTTTTTCCAATTGCTAACACACAATTTTTCAAACTAGTCTGGTTTTATCAAAATACTTAACATAATTCACAAAACCACACACCCAAACTGAAAAATACCTCATATATCCTGCAAAATGAAGCACTGCAACCGAAACTACACGTAGCATTATCAAAATCAAACTTTTGCATGAAATCGCACACACTTCATTCATATTACCAGATTTTTGCCTAACCAACTACACACTGTTGGGCATAATGAAAAGCACCACCATCTTTAGTATGCTTTGCCATAATACTAAAATATGTGTCAGATTGTTCACATGCACAGAAATATTTGCAGATACACACACATGCTGTTGCAACAGTTTTTATTTTTATTTTTTCACTATAGTAAACAAGTCAGTGCAACATATGACCAGCAGATATATTTACATGGGACTGAACAAAAATATTCTTACAAAAAACAGTAAACTAAAAAAGAACATTTCAGAAAAAATATATTACAGTAAAAAAAAAGAGGCAAGAAAAATAATTAGGCAGCATCTTGCCGCACAGCCGGGTCTGGCCACAACGCCTCATCAACATCACAGGCAATATCTTCCCTTGCCAGACATCGAGGGAAGAAGCGCCTTGAGTGCCTTATCCATCCCTGAATTGCACCCACATCAATCTCATCACATGCCTCTTCCATGGCCTGCACAAGAGGCATGCGCACAAAGGGCTGCCAGTCGTATACCTTCCACCGCCATGCCCCTTCTATGGTGTTCAGAAATGGTGAGTATGGTCAGAAATGTTGGGTGGTCAGCAAACCAGTTTTGGACTGGGGCTGCACGATGAAAGCTCACGTTGTCCCATACTACAACGTACCGGTTTCTTTGATGGTCTGCATCATTCATACGCTCTGGTGGTATGAGAATGTTGTGAAGTCTG
>JAQMYL010000007.1:14274646-14292050 GCA_030014365.1 Clarias pachynema | reverse complement strand
GTGTGTGTGTGTGTGTGTGTGTGTGTGTGTGTGTGTGTGTGTGTGTGTGTGTGTGTGTGTGTGTGTGTGGAAATAAAACAAGAGGTCTTTTAGTAGTTCTAACCTGAACATCAAGTCTTGTCAGAATTTGAGATACACTAAGTTGAAAATCCTCTATAACTTTCCAGACTTTCCAAGAATTCCATCTGGAGGGTCCAGTACAGTAAAAGTCATGTGATGCAGGTTCCTGCCAAGAATTATATCCTGTTTTTGAGGGAAGCTGTTTTTTTCACCAACAGGGATAGGGAATGAGGGATAAATAAATAAATAAAAAACTAATTTAACAACACTATATGCATATGAGTTTATGTTGATATCTTAAATAAAATCCAAATGTCCTCACAACTGTAGGAAACAATGCATATTAAACAATCCAATAAACACTGAAAGACGATTTGGAAATTTGGAAATGAAATTATTATTAGAAGTTGGGTTGGTTTTAGATGAGCTCTAGTATTTATTTTATGAGGAAAAAAGTGAAACTATACAGTAATACAATAATAATATGGTGTGTAATGAACGTTACATGATGCTTTATTACCACACACTGTAGTCTCAAGACTAAATCTGTTTGACATCAGAGCGGAAAACATGCTCTACTTAACATCCTCTTCAGAACCTTTATACATCTTACATTATTATTAGACATTTTTTCATCATTAGACCTTTGTTCACAAGGACAATTTGGCATTTTTGTTTTTTTCCTTGAGAGGCCAAATTGTCACTTTTAACAAACGCTGCAGAATCTGAATAGATGAGACGCTGAGATAAGATGCTTTGAAATAGAGAATAAACACCTCTCTGTGCAATCATCTGTTAGCATTGTGCTCATGACTAACTTTATTTTTAACTTTATTTTTATCTTCACTAATCAGACCCAAAGGGATGAATGAAATAAAAAAAAAAACTATGAAAGCCAAACCATTTACAGTATATACATCCATGTGGTAAACTTAAACAGATGATCTTTTTCTCTCTTTCTTTTAGCTATGATCTCTAAGTTGGATGGGTACACTGTCTTTACCCTGTCAGTCATGGTGACTGCAGCCAATCCTGGGCTTCTGCCGCATCCTGTATGTTGAAGTTGGCCGACAGCACTCAGATAGTATTTATTTTTTTATTGTCAGGGCAGAGTTCAGTTCACCTAAAAAAATTTAAGAAAACTATACAGCTATGTAAAAAATTAGAGACCATTGCAAAAAAATCTTTTTCTTTCTTACAGGGGCATGTATTGGTGAGATGAACAGTTTTGTTTAATTTGTTTAACTGCTGACAATATTTTCCTAAATTTAAAATATAACTATTTAGAGTCCATATTTAAAGGAAATGAGAACATCACAATATATCAAAATAACCCAAGATTATGCAGTATTTACAAAACTTAAATTAAACAAAATGCAAATATTTTGTAAACAGATTGTGTTAATGCTTTGGCTAAATAACATTAAGAAATCAGTATTTGGTGGAAGAACCCCAATTTGCAAGAACAGCTTTCATGCGTTTTGGCATGCTCTCCACCAGTTTTTCACATTGCTGTTAGATAACATTATACCACACTTTTTGCAAAAAAGCAAACAGCTCAGCTTTGCTTGATGGTTTGTGACCATCCATCTTCCTCTTGATGACATTCCAGAAGTTTTTTGGCGTAAATTGCAGTCGTCACTGATTCAGACGTACCATAATGTTTTTAAACTTCATCTTAAACTCATGAAGAAAGAGAGATTTATAAAAGTTATAAAGCAATATACTCTTTATTAAAAATATATGTATGCAGTGCATTGCATATTAATATGATTAATAAGCACAAGGGTATGCATTGTTTATACAAGGATAGTGTACAAATATATACAATCAATAAATAATCCTGTTGTATCTATAGCTCTTGTGGGGAAAATTCATCCTGATGGACATTTTATGAGGCCGATTTTCATTTCAGATTTCATATGTTTCTGGTGTGTTTTGGAAACTATAACAGCACAGCATATACCACAATCAAGAAAAGAGAATCATGTACAATATTGCCTTGTTTGACAACAGTCTGGCAGAGGACCACATTATAAGCCAAAATTAAAAGTATGATTAAATTCCAAAAAAAACAAAAAAACAAACTCAAACACTTGAAACAAATATATTTTAGGTTGTGAGTGATCTGAACAATTTATCAAATGGGTGAAAACATCTAAGTGTGACATTAAGTGATAAAGTAATTGAACAGGAAACTGCCTATAAAGTGACCTGTGCCAAAGACAGTAACCTAAACACAGAAACAAAAACTGTTTAAACTTACACATTTCCAAATATAGAATGATGAAAACAAATTTACACTGATCATTTCTGTATATAGATTTAGGTAAGAGAGCACTTGGTCCCGTGATAGCAAGTGGTTACATAATATGAATAATTGCATACAGTATTATAATAAAAATGGACTGTTAACACCTGTTTGTAGATCTACAGCATTAACTGTATCTCATGGATAGCGTATAGTTTTTTTTGCCGGCTTCACAGTGTTTCACAAAGGTTTCTGAGTATTCTGCATCATTTGTGCTGTATGACATTTTATACACAGAGCCTTGCGTCATGACAATATAAACTACCTCAACATGGCATCTTTAAGCACTTCACTGTGATCAAGGACACTCAGTGTTTGATTGCCATGTAGGCAGATAAACGGGGAAACACATGTCCTTCTTGACTTCCCTTCATTAGGTGGTTTTTCCTTCAGAGCTAGTCAGAAACTCAGTCAATGACTCAATGAGTCAATCAGTCAGTAACTCGTTTCATTTAAACTACCAGTCAGTAAGCAAATCAAAATGTTAATTAGTTAGTCAGGGAGTTGATCAGTCAGTGATCAGTCAATCAGTCAGTCAATGAATCTGTCTGTTAGTGGCTCAGTGAGATAAAGACACAATAAGTGAGGTTAGTGAGTCAGTCAGTCAGGCATATAAAGCCCTTGTGAGATGAGTGCAGCTGCATGTGATGCCTACTTTGCCCTTAATTGTTGATTGCCTTTGCCACAGTTTGACCAAATCTGACAAATTCCATACACACATTACAACAGTGTACTTACACATTAATACATATATATTGCATAACAATAAAGGACTTCTTATCTTTTCTTTAAAGAAATATTTACCATGTAGGCATGTGCATGATTTTTTAATCATTATTGCCAATCACTATTACCAAAGCATAATTGCTGGTCTCATCAGTCAAATATTTTAACCATAGTTAAGTATTAATTCAGTATTTAATTCATGATGTTTAACGAGTAGTCCAATTTTATCATCGGCACATGCCTACTTACAGCCAATGAGAAGTGATCAGGTTCCAGTTACAACAGGATCTGACTCTACACTGAGCTCAGATGACCTCAGATCAAGTTTGAATAATCAATAATACTGAATGGCATGTCTTTCTAATTTAAACTGCTCAGCAGTTAAAGGTTATTGCAAATAAAAGTTCCTTACAGGATGTACTTCTAGGTGAAAGTCAGATAATCACTACTATTCTGCAATTCGTTTTGATCAGAATGTACAGAAACTGCACAGTCTCTTTCCCAGTCCTGTTTCATCAGGTTCCTCCCAGGTTCAAAATAGTGGAATTGCAAGTGCATCTCTAAGCATCTGTGGTAACATTGTTAAATGAGCTGCCATACATCTTCCGCTTATGCGATCTGTGAAAGTCAAAGACACAGTCAAATAGGCTATTGATACATACAATATAAAAATTATCAACTGATAAACATTTTATATTAGCATTGTTACATGATGAAAAATTCTTATAAGTAAATGCAGAGGATGCTACTTCAGGATTTCGGGATGCTTATGTTGGGAAATAAATGACAAAATGTTACCTTTCATTTTTGTGGCTTGACTGATATTTTCTGTCTTTCACAAAAACAGCAGCTTCCCCACCACGGGTGAGGTAGGAGAAATCCCCTTCCTTCTTGGCACTGAAGATCAATCTGAAAGTGTGTGATTATATTGCAAAATATTAGGAGTAAAATGGCATATGAACATTTTTCATCTTAAGTAAATCCATGTAAAAACAAGCACCGGAGGTAAGCTGAGAAATTATGTGCACAGCAACAAAAATGTGCACGCTTTTCTTGTTCTGAGTTACGCATCTTAACATTTAACTAAAATCTGATTTATAATACAATACGATGCATTATATGTGACTCAGTACTGCACATACTGATTGATTTTTAGCATTTTGTGTATGAGCTCAGGCCTCTTTCACTGGGATTGACTGACAGAAGCCATGTCAATTCACTGCTAACATAGACTAACATAAAACGGCCATGCCTCCTTTGCTATAACTGACAAGCACAAAGGCACCACTTTCTGTCTATGTTTGAAGCACAAAAGCCACACTTAATTCACTGGGGCTGACAGACATAGAGGCTACTCCATCTTCACTACAACTCATTTACATACAAGCCATGCATCCTTCACTTGAACTGACAGACACATGCCACATGCTCCATTTAAGTCTTACTTGTCTTCCAATCATCCCACAATATACACTGTTTTATAAATGCATAAACTGCATCATAAATACTTAGGCTCAACCCCTATTATTCCTATTTCAATCACCTGGACTGTGTTTCCCCAGATTTGATGCGTAGCTTGCGAATGTGGAAAGTGTCCGAGTTCCACCAGGGCCAGCTCAGGATGGTGTCCTTCTCCCAAAGCAGTTTCACCTCCATCAGGTCACCGATGTCCACATCAGTGGTGAGTAAGAAGGAGACTGTGGTGTTGGTTTTCAAAGCAGGCCTACAATACAACACACACACATCATGAAATATCTCATCATTAGCAAGTGTCCATGTTGTATATCTGACCTGATAAACTGGAACCAGCTTACATAATGAAAGGAATGTTCTCTTTCTCTCCGGAGATGCCATACAGAGAAATCTTCAGGGGCTGATCTGTATAGCTTATCTCACTTTGGCTGAAGAAGTGGACTTTAACTTGGTAGTGGAAAACTATACAGGATTAAAAAAAAAACTTCTGAGAAACAGAAATAGACATGGAAAATCCTGCTGTGCAAGGACAGGAAGTAATCAGAATTATCTTGAAAGGAAATGTCTTCTGGCTTGCAGCCATTATTGTAATGGTACAGGTGGGTCTATTGTAAAACTTGACTTTTAATCTCACAAACATATTAATGATCTGCAATATGATTACAATGCTTTGTCGGTTTACAAATAAATAAAGACAAAGCACCAAAAATGACTCCAGGTCCTCAGAATATTAAATCACAACCAACATTTAATACCAATCAATTTCTTATGCAATCTGTCTCTTTTATTGAAAACCAAATTTACCTTAATATAGCACAGGCTACACTAAGATTACTTACACCACTATAATCACAATTAATAAAACAGCAACCGTATCCTCTTGTACAAAAAGACATGATTGCTGTTTAAAATTCAATTCTTTTAGGTTTGCACACAGCTAAAAGTTATAAATTGTTTACCTTTGTATGGCATCATATCTCTGGTCTTCATGTACATCCTGCTGTTCTCTTTGTTCCGCACCTTGGCAACATCATAGCCCACCTTGTTGCAGCGGTTCTTACGGCAGCTCAGACACACACCTTTGTTGAAAGTCTCCTTGGAGTTGCAGCGGTATGCCATGCTGTTCCGGTCCTTGTTGACCAGAGAGTCAATGAAGAGGTGGATGGAACGCTCATGGGAACATTTTACAATCTGGTCCATGTCTAGTGAAAACAACAAACAGGAATATACATTACAGTGGCAACAGTTTATACATTAACAGTGGCAACTTGCAACCTGTTAATTGCACTGACAAACGCACTGTTTATTGTAATTGGAAGAATACTGATAAAAAATTATAATTATCTTTGTAATTATAGATATATTTTCAGAGAGAACATACTTCTCAATCCTGTGGTAGCCACCATCATCATAGTGTTCTGTAAATCACATCCAGGCTGAAACCCCCCACCGTTAGGGTAGACGTCAATATGACCCACAGGCCTCTGGATGCCAATGCTGCGGTCTGGAGAGCCACGTGTGTTGGTGTGGAGAACGTCAACAAACCGGGCATCATCTGGAGACAGTGTGCTCTGTTCATCAGCATACTCAAAGCTTGGGCCTGCTGGATCCATTCCTGGATGAATAGAAATTGACAAATGCGTGAAATACATGAAATAATATGATAGTGAAATGAAATGATGGTCAGACCATTCATTTTAGCGTGTGTGACTTTCACTTTTTGGTCACAATTAATCAAAACACCAATGTAAAATATGTTGGGGACTTTTACAGGCTATTGTAAAACCTATGACCAATACTGCAATAAGAGTTATTGAATATATACCAGTATCAATCCTCTGAGGCATTCTTGCAATTTAATTTGCAACAATCATGACAACAGCAAATTAATAGTGTAGATTGTTTATGCTGCAAAGTCCCTTGATCCTCTATTAATAATCTATTAATCCTAAAGCATAATCTTAACAAATTACAGTAAAGAAAAAGTGCGAAATGCACATTTGAACCAATTTAATTTTAAAAAATCCTCTGAAGAGTTAACAGTTCTAATCTGTCCTCTTAAAGACAAAAATAAGATGTCTATAATATAATAATGACTGTATTAGAAGTGTAACAAAACAATCAGAATTAAAACCTCAGTTTGTAACAGAAAGGTTAATGAATTTAATGAATGTTAATGAATTACCTGTGATCCTGCTAATTTTGTTCTTTGTGAGAAGTCCTGCGATGCCAGCTACATGGGCGCCCAAACTGTAGCCAAGGAAGTGAAGCTTCTCCCATGGATACTCTAACTCAGCCTGCCAACCATATCAGAAGAAGTTTTTATCACAAATGATTTATATGGATGTGATAGATGAGTAGCTATTTCTATCTAAGTTTAAATGCAAACATGATTTGCAAACATTCGCACTGTCTGTATCTTTTGAATAGAAAAAAGGTAAAATGTCTTTCTACACTTAAAAAAATACTGTACCTTTCCTTCCTGCTCAAGTGGTGCCCTTATCTTTTGTATCTTTAATAAATACATATATTTCAGAGTGTACCTTTATAACAGAATTAGTTGGACTGTAATTACCTTTTAGAGTTTAGACCTTTAAAGCACTTTCTAGGTAAACAATGCACACTAAAAGTACAAGTGCTATACACTTGAGGGTCAAGTAACAAATAAAGCTAGAGCTTAGTACCCTTTTTTTCAAGGAGTGTACAATGTCATCATGCTAAAAAAGAAGGCACAGTCTATCCATATAGCCTTATTTTATTTAATTTTTTTAAACATTCAACTATATATTGAAAACAATATGTTGCCACTTTGCAGATGCACTTAATCAAATCTCAAACCAATCACAGCTCTGTATTGCCTGAGCTTAGCCTCTTACCTGTAGCCAGTTGACAAATTTGGCCACATCTCGTCCCACAAGCTTTGTGTAAGCAGCTGAGGTTGGGTAATGTTGCTGCGCCCGGACCAGCCAGTTCACCACAATGACATTGGCCATTGATTCACGATCGTACAGCGCACTCACCAATTTGGAAACCCAGCTCTCATACATGCCAGTGACCTGAACAAAGATCAGCGTGTCAGAGACAAGTTCACACTCACTTTGCTTTAACAATCTACATGAATTCATGCACTTACTGTCCAGCCATGAATGACAATAAAAGTCTTGTTGTCTGGATTAAAATTGCACTCTTTAATGCTGTTTCGCTGACCAGGAACAATATAGCATAGATCATCCTCCGGTTCGTCAGATGTTCTCAGAGCAAATTTGGACTCAATATCGCTGAAATCCTCCATCCAGTCTGTAGAGTTGGTTGTGATGTTGCCTATTTAAAAACAATAAGAATTAAAACTTCGAAACTGTTTAAATTCAAATATAAAATGTCAATTTGATTTGTCACATACAAATCAGCAGTGAAATGCTTTAGTGCTGCAATGCATTTTTAAGCAGCAAAATAGCATGTATTTTTAAATTGAATGCTTATGTTCTTGTAAACCTTCCTATACAGGTGTATAGCATTTCAAAATATATCTGCAACAATAATAATATACACACACTTGTGATGCCTGAAGACCTACGTAGCTTAATATTTTTTAACTAATGATGCGATACATAAAAAGCAGACATAAAACATATGGGGAAAAATTAACATGAAACAATTTAATAATAATTTAAAAAATGAAACACAATGCACACAGAGTTTAATTATTTTATTTTAAAAAATCTGTACTGGAAATCTGTGCTTCAATAATTTGTATTTTTATAAATTGCACCAATAAAATAATTTCAAATATGTTAATTTTAAGGATAAAGATTTATATATATATATATATAAATGTGTGTAAAATCTGACAGTCAGGGCCCCTGCGCACTGCCTCAGCAATGTGGGCTCCACCGGCTTAATCTGAGCACCTAACTTTATTTCACTCAGTTTTCACTAACTGCTGCCAGAAAGAGGAGACACATTTTGTCCAAACCAATTTTACTCCCATCTGAAGGAAATGAAAAATATTAAAATATAATTCCAAAATACAATAATAAAATCAGAACCATTGATACTTACTGAATGCGCTTGTTTTCATAATTTCAGTTGTAGTTGATAAACTGGAAGAAATACTCAGAAAATACATCCAGAAGACGAACACAACAAGGTTTTTTCTTTCCATATTCTCTTCAAGGAAAGTGCTAAATATTTACGCGAGTGTTATAAAATTATAACTGCGAACTAGTTGTGCGGTGTGCTGTGTAAGTGTGGGTGTTGTATGTGTAAGTGCTGAGAGTTGTCCGGAGCGTTTTGTGCACTTCGACTAGTTGCCGCTACAGACGTGTCTTTATGCTTTAGGTGGGCGGGTCTTACTTAAAGCATTCGCTTCCTATTGGTCCACATGCAAACGTAAAAGTATTGGCCTTGTCCTGTTCTTGGCACTGAGAGAGCGAATGTCATAGCGTGCAGATTCTGAGTTTGGGGAGCAGGTCAGTGGGAGTGTGATAAAACATTACAGCTGATTGGTTGAACAGAAGTGAGCAGAGCAAAGGCTCACTGCACAGTCGAGACACTTTAACCCCACCCTGACCGAGGCCCCGTGTGAGGTGGGAGTTGTAGGGGTGGGAGTTAGTGTTGTTATATGAGCTCGTGGGGGCCTCTACTCTGACCATTCACCATTTTGACTACTGTACATACCATGAGAGGTATTATGGAACTAAACATGCATGCACACATACTGTATACAGTAATGTGCAAAAGTGTTAGGCACATGCAAATAAAGTTTAAGCGACAACTAAAGACCTATCTGTTACTTAGGTATTTGGGATACTTTACAATTATGAAGACCATCCCAGGAAAGCAAGACCAAAACTTACCTCTGCTGCAGATGCAAAAATAATTCAGAGTTACTAGCCTTAGATTAGTTTTGAAGTTATGAAGGCTTTACGGAGCATAAGTAGCAGACAGATCTCATACCAACTGCAGTTGATTATTGCATATTTTTGATGCATTCAGTATTATTTAACAATGTAGAAAGGAATAAAAATCAGGAAAGACTATTAAATTTTGACAGTATGCCCAAACATTTGACCGGTAGAGAGAGAGAGCGAGTGGGGGGGCGGGGGGTACTGTGAAATAGGAACAAATGTTTTACTGTGACAGGCTGCAAGGTGCAGAAAGATACAATTTTAAAATTAGTTTTAAAATTTGTGATAACCTCAGTAGCATTTCCACTCTTTTTAGGCGTATATGATGCATAGGTCACTAAGTGGCTTAACAAACAAAAAAACATTCCTATGGTCAGGTACAAACTCTGGACTGAAAATGAGAGTAAGGACAGTGGCTGCTGCATTCTGAACTAACTGGAGCTTGTTCATGCGCCTAGGAGAATATCCAGTAAGGTAATATCAATTTTATTAGGACAACGTAATAAAGTTGGGAAATGTGTTAAGGACATTCGTCACTGACGAGACACTTAGTGTCTTAGCTGGTGTCTCTCATCTGACTTTGTGTTATTAGCATAATAGCATACAGTTGTTATGATTTATGTTATGATACAGAGAGGAAGCATATAGAAAGAAAATATCAGTAGTCCTAAAACAGAACCTCATGGAACCCCCCCAAAAATCCACGGTACACAGAGAACAGTCACCATTTAAATCCAGAAATTGATAATGCCACATCTGCTAGGCACTAAGGTCAAGCAGCAGAAACAAGGAGACAAAACCCTGGTCAAAGGCAAGTAGTAGGTCATTGCCCCCTTAAACCAGCGCTGTTTCTGTGCTATGATAGGGCATAAATCCTGACCAACACATTTCATAAATGCTATTCCTATGTAGATATGAAGATAGCTCCTGTGCTGGGCTTATAGTTGGATAGCTGCCAGGTTTTGAGATCAGGTTTTTTAGTTAGGCATTTAATAAAAAATAAAATTAAAAATGGTGATCCTTCCCTAAAAAGCTAAAAACAGTCCAGCACCCATTTACCTCTCAGGTAAGTGAGTACTGGGTGGTGAGGAACCCAGCACCGCACCACAGACCCTCTGATCCTCCAGCACTGCTCGACTGGTCCCACCATCTCGCAGGGATCGAGGAAGACATGCATCTAGATTGTTCTTTTCTGGCACCTAGCTGGTGGAATAAACTTCCCAGATGTCTGTACTGCTGAGTCACTGGCAATATTTAAGTGATGACTAAAGACCTATTTGTTTCTTAGATTCCTCAGTTTTTTTTTTTTTTTTTACACAAAAATGACAGTTCAGGATTATCCTTCCAGGTTTAAATAATGCGTTGGACATTTCTTAATCAAATTCCAGGAATTCTTTCCTTGATGTAGACCAATAATTTGATCCTACTGAAAAGGTAAATTTTTGGGCCAGGCATATTTTGGCAGTGTCCATCTTAGACTATACATTAGTCCTCTTCAGCTAAACATTATTTCTGGCAAGCAACCATGACCACAAATCCCAACCATGCACTTCCTGAATGCGAAGCAGTGCCTGTAACTATGTTAAAATTAATCATTCTTTTACAACTAACATATTTAGAATGAGGGATGTCTAAGCAGGATCACAGGACTGGCTTTAACCACTGGCATTGGCTAAATGTAAACTTTTTCTGCAGACTTTCCTTTTAGCTGCATTTATTTCAGAGTATTGGCTTCATTGCCATTAACCAATCCTAATCAAGCTTCATTCCAGATTAATCCTACGGATCTAAACAGCTTGAGCTATAAACAACACCATAAACACCAGTATTGAGTGTAAGAAGTTATGTTGAGTAATAAAAGACTTTGTTTTTTTTAAACACATCTAAGTAGATACTAATATTTGCAAGAAATGCAAATAAAAGCCATCTGTTTAAACTTTTAAATGTTTCATCAACCCAAAGGGTTCAGAGCAAAGACTGAACAGAGTGCGGAAAGTGCTAACCTTGGATGCTGTATATAATTCCACTGAGATGTCTGGAATGAAAGAGGCAGAGCTGCTAGAAAGGCTATGCTATTTTGAAATATTACCATTGCGATGTTACCTCTCTGTGAATGTGAGCTCTGCAGTTGTTTAAAGCTGTAAGTGGCGTAACCGTGTCTGGCTGCAAAACCCCAGAGCCCTGAAGTGCAATTCTTCCTATGGTTCTGGCAATCACTCACACACAAAGGGCACACTCCGTAAAAGCATGACAGTGGTTATACACCACAGCGATATCTACTTCTGCATATTATATGAATTTACTAAAAACCAAAACCCAACATTTTAGACTTTTTAATCAAAAAGCAAAACTGTCCATAAACCTGTCTTGCTAAAAAAAAATGTAATAATTAAATTATTGTAATATTATTAAATAAATCTTCATTTTATTTACATTAGGTTGTAAAAAAAAAAACTAGCAAATAAGACTACAAACTTTTATTTCACAATATACCATATTAATAATCCTAATGTTAACTTGCTTGCTAGCAAACTTTTCTACGCTTGCATGACTGTTGCTTTTTTTAATTCTGTTCTGCAGCTTTGATACTATGCTGGGTAATCAGTTAGCTGGAAAAGTCAATATGAAAAAAAAATGTCACTTGTGATGTTACCAAGAAACAGCTGCTTGACTTTGAAGAAGGCTGCTCCTCTGTCATCTTTCTGGAAAGCTGTTGGACAGCTGCTCTCTAATGGCAAACACTTGTCCATTTCCTCTAGAGCACAGCTTTCTGTATGCTGGGGCCATTACATTAATCAGGCTTAGCCGGGAAACCTTAAACCTTTAAACCTGTAGCAGCAATTGCAAACCTGTTTTCCGGTTTTAATAACCAAATATACTAACAACCCTAACCACTGTCTTGCTAGTGACACTGTCTGGCTCATGCAGCTAATAATATTAGCAGATTATTTAGTGTCATCATTCAAGTATTGCATAAACATTCAATAATGCAATCAAATAATACTTTTACTGATATAGCTGAACCATATTTTGCAAAATAAATAGTATTTTTATGACAATTTTTATGACAAGCTAAAGAAGTAAAATTAAAGATGATGATGTAATTTCAAATTGTGCAATCGTGTTCTTATTCCATGTGTATTTTTGTCTGTTTAGGGTCTAAATGTTTGTACTGTGTGGATAAATATTGCGTATTTTTACCTGTGTGCAAATTGCACTGTCTTGTGGTTTAAAATGATACATTTAGGGAAACACAAATCCAGTAATTCTGTCTATTTATTCATTACAAAATTAATCTTTAGGGATATGAAAGGGAAACATTTTGAGGCAAACAGAGAAACTCTGGAAATCTCCTCACCATAAGTCTGTCCATGCGCTCTTTAAGTTTTTTATTGTTTATTGTGTGTGGGATTCCTGTTTTGCACCCCTGACTTATTTTCCCCTCTTCATAGCAGACCCCCTCCGTTAGAAATGTCACATCTGTGTGGCCAAATGTTTCTCACGCCTCAACAGTATGCATACAAAGACAGGCTTCTTCCAGGCCTTGCTCCTGCAGCCATGTTAAAATAAATGTACATTTCGATTAATACACACACACACACACACACACCAGTAAAATGCTTGGACACATTGTCAAATTTCATGGACATTACAGTACATTCCACTTTAACCCGTCTGTATTTTATTATATTTTAATATTACTATTTTATTATTTTATTATTTCATTATTTATTATTTTATTATTGTACAGCTAAAGTTTTCTTCCATATTTTTCGATATTTCTATTGTGTAAAAATTCTCTTATTTCATAATGAAACTTTTCATTTTTTAAAATTTTAGGAGTCAGCAGTTGTATAAGCATTGCAGTTGTACTGTGTATGACTGTGTATGTGACAAATAAAATTTTAGTTGGTTTGATTTGATTTTTGGTTTGACTGCTGAAGGCATCCAAAATATGCATCTTCATGAACATTGATATATTTGATCATCTTCTTTTAGGTGACTTATAACAGTTGAACACCTGTGATGGCACAGCGAACGGCAGCTTCTATCTATCTATCTATCTATCTATCTATCTGTCTGTCTATTGAAATAGATAGATGAGATGCAGTAAATTGTGATTTTTGAGGCTGGTAACTCTAAATGAACTTCTCTGCTTCTCTTCAAGTTTTGGTCTTGCTTTGCTGGTATGAGAGGCAGTTTCATCATGGTGCTTGTTGTTTTTTGCACTTGACAATATTGTTCTTGCAAGAACTATTCCAGAACAGCTGACCTTCAGGTCCTAATATAACAACTAACTGTTGTTGCTGTTGTTGTTACTTAATTACCTAATGCTTTATGTGTTATTTCATAGTTTTGAAGCCAGTATTGCTAGAATAGGAGAATGGACTGTAAAGCATTGAAAAATGGTCATGTGGTCTGATGAGTCCAGATTTATGATCTAGGGTTGCTTCTGTTGAGTTTAGCTGATGACCTGAATATACTGAATGACCAGATTTTTCCATCAATGTTTTTTTTTCCTTCCCTGATGGCATGAGCATATTCGAAGATGTCGATGCCAGGGTTCATCGGGCTCAAATTGTGGAAGAGTGGTTCAGGGAACATGAGACATAATTTTCACGTATGAATTGGCCACCTCAGGCATCCAGACCTAAAACCCATTGAGAATCCTTAGGGATGTGCTTTATGCAGTGGTCCCACTCTTCCATCATGCATTTGGACACACTCACACTGAAGGTTTCAAATAATGTGCTAAACTACCCAGAATATGTTTTATATTTTAGATTGTCCAAAGTATCTACATTTAGCTTTGATGACAGCTTGGCACCTTCATAGCTTTCATCAGATACACAGGTGTGCCTTGTAAAGAGTTAATTAGTGACATTTCTTGTCTTCTTCATGTGCTTTAGACCATTAGATCCATTGGATGATCTGGCCTCCACAATCACTCTATTTAAATATATGGTATATGGTATATACACATGTGTGTGTGTGTGTGTGTGTGTGTGTGTGTGTGTGTGTGTGTGTGTGTGTGTGTGTGTGTGTGCATGTGTATGCGTGCGTGCGTGCATGTGTGTGCGTGCGTGCGTGCGTGCATGTGTGTGTGTGCATTAAGAAAGTGATGAATATAGAGTATTTGTCCAGCTTTATAACATAAAAAGGAAACTTTTGAGCAAGCCTTACAGTACAAAAAATGCTTAGCATGTAGATAAAATCACACACTGATCATGCTTGGACCATTGTGTAAAGGAGTTGAAATCCTGTTCTGCATGCTGTGTTGCCCAACCTCACCATCTTTTGCAGCAAAACACAGGGGACTACAAGTTCTTTTTCCCCTCCTTCCTTTTCACAATACTTACTGTTGCTGTTGAATGCCCTCTTCTACAAATATTTCCTCCTATATTGTAGTCCAGCTTCAGCAATGTCTCAACATGCATATATTCTCAAGGTCTCAACATGCATATATTCTTCAGAAATCCCACAAGGGTATTTTGACAGCTTTGTTTTCTTTATGTTGGCATCCTGGCAGCTGGATTGATATGGATTCCAGTCCTCCATATCTGCCTCCATAACATGCTAGAGCGCTCTCACTTACATCTTAGTATTGAAACATGATGGCAGGTTCCTTCTCATTTTTTCATGCAACTTTTTATCAATGACAGATCATATAGAGTTCTTCTTGCTCTGACATTAGAAGTGGAGATGTAGACCCATTCCTGCAGATTACTTAATTTGTAAGCATATTCTGAGAAATGACACCTGTTTTAAAATATATTTAAATCATTCATTTTAAGACATTATTTTACCATAATCATCTTACATTTTAACCAGTAAGCAGAGAATCACATAAGATAAGATAAGATAAGATAAGATAAGATAAGATAAGTGGACAGTACAAAATGCATTTGAAAAAAAGATGGAAAGTCTTTATATGTTTTGAAGAAGCACATGGATTGTCTTCTCCCGAAGAAGAAAAAACACATGGACACCAGATGCTTACTTTGCAATCAGAATCAGTCCATATGAAACTTTTTCCACTGCTCCAGAGTCCCATCTTTATGGTCCATAACAAACTGAAGCCTGTTTTATTATCAATTAGCCTGAGTTATTACACACACATATATGGGTTCTGAATTTCTTAAGTGTTCTAATGAAGCCACTGTATAAAAGAGGCATAAGAACAATTATTGAGTTCCCCCTGTGTTAAAATGCACATTTATTGTGATTGGATTGATATTGTTGTTCCAGCCTGTCTCTTCTGCACAACCTGAGGCAATTCAGAGATCAGAGTTTCATGTCAAAGGAGATATTTTATTATAGCTGCCTGAGCTACAATAGTAAATAAAATATTAATAGATAACTATCTTAAACATTAGAAACCCCTAGACTGCAATTTTAATTCAATAAATGCAATAGTTACCATTTTACTATGACTAGGAATTTATCCACCAGTCAGGGTGTTGAATGTATAGAGCTCTCTTAGTAAGTGTTGTTACTTTTAAAGTATTTACTGAGGGATGAAGACAGCAGAGTGGACAAGCAGTGTAATTCAAAATTTACTTACCAGTGTCACTATGCCATCTTGTGGTGATATTAAACTTTGGGTACAGACATGGGGTCAGGTAGGAAACTAACCTAACTTGCAAAGAACTCATGAAGAACTTTATGTTTTAAGAGCTAAAAAATAAGAATGATTCAATCATAAAAAGTAATGTTCCATTACTTTTCTAATCCTTTAAAATAGCTATTTCCTAACTTGAACAGTCCAGTTTGAAATTTGATATGAACTGTGGCCCACTCAAACCTTTCAAACTTTAAACTCCAATCAAAACAATAAGATGGATGAAGAATGATTTTGTTTGCATTAGTTCAAGAATCTCATTTAAAAAAGTAAGCATAACTATTTCAAACTTTGTCACACCTTTGTCTAGGGTCTGGGTTAGCTCAGTGGTTAAGGCATTGGACTACGGTTCAGAAGATCCCAGGTTCAAATCCCACAACCACAAAGTTATGACATTAAAAAAAAAAAAAAGTAAGTCTGGATAAGAGTGTCTGCCAAAATGCCTAAATGTAAATGTCTATCACGCCTAAATGTAAATGTCTGTCGAGCCTTTCCGAGGAGACTTAGGGAAAGTCTGTCTTAGCATGTCTGTCACGGGGCGAGACTTTCCTAGGAGACTTAGGGCACGAGGTGGGGTACACCCTGGATAGGTTGCCAATTCATCACAGTGCACACACATACAAACACTCACATACTCATTTACACACTAAGGGCAATTTGTGACCGCCAATTAGCCCAATCTGCATGTCTTTAGACTGTGAGAGGAGACCCAGCAGCACGGTGAGAACATGCACACAAAGGTGGGAATCGACCCTGACTGGGAATCGAACCTAGACCCTGAAGATGCAAGGCGAATTATGTAAATTGTAATTGATATATGGACCATCTTTAGTACCTTCACGAGCCACTAGGGGGCGTGACACTCTTTTTGAAACAAACAATCTTAATCATTTCAGGGTTTAGATAAAAGTAATATCATTTCATTAGCTTGTTTTACAGAAAAAGGCGACAATCTGATTTTAGTATGAGTTCTTTTATGTTTCTTTAATGGTTTGTTTTTAAAGGGTTCTATGAAGGATTAAACATTTAAAGCCAAACCACTCTTAAGGATTTTGCAGTGGAAAACTAAAGCTACAATTGTTAAGTTGCACGTGTGTTTGTGTGTATTCTGTTTATTTTTTTTCTTCCCTCTCGCTCTTTTGCCTTTTGTATTTTCTCACTCCTCAGCTAGGTCTGAGTTTATTAGCTGACTGGGCTGTCAATCATCCTTATGACATCATGACGCTCTGCCAATCCGCCGCGGTGCCGAATGTATTTGAGGCCTCGAGTTCCAGTGTGTGTGTGTGTGTGTGTGTGTGTGTGTGT
>JAQMYL010000007.1:14218068-14242323 GCA_030014365.1 Clarias pachynema | reverse complement strand
CCCACATCGCCTCAGCATGGGGATTATGGAGGAGGAGTGAGGTAAGACGTGGTGTGTGTGTGTGTGTGTGTGTGTGTGTAAGTGCTGTGCAAACCAACAGGGACAGGTCACTTTGTGACATCCCCAAATAATTTTTACTTTACAGTTTTATTATATATAGATTTAATACATAATGAATTACTGTATGAAGATGGATATCCATTGAAAAACTGATTGTCAACTACCATCCGAATCATCACAAAACAAAAGAAGGAAACTTGGCACACAATATCAGGGAAAGATATCATTTGCGTAATAATTTGGAACATGGTGTAGATTCTGTTCTCATGTATGTTCCTGAAAAAAAAAAAAAAAAAATTCCCATTACCAGTCTATTTTTCTGTCTTTTAATATTACTAAGGGAGAAACACACCCTTTAATATTAGAGAGAAACCATATTCCTCTGCCCTGAAGGTTAGAAAACATAAAGCTACATTTTCTCCTCTGAGTGTTAGAAAACTTTGACACTGAAGACTTCTTCCATAAATGTTTTAAACATCTCTTTAAAATATTATCCACACACAGAAGTTCCAATGATTGAGGTGTTACTATAGAAACAATAACATATTAGGAGTGGACATTAATATTAACGTGTATGTTGCAGCTACTGTTAATGGAAATTAATCAACATCTTTCTGCAATCAAAAATTTAGCAGTCATTGGACATATGTTGTTAAGTAATGTGACAAAAAACCAACAGACTGCAAACAATGACCAGTCATGGCCACGGTCAAGGAAAGTAGGACACACTAGGCTTCATTTCTCATATTATTCAAAATAACCTCTAAGATAAAGGTCTTGCCATTGTTTCACATTGTAATGTCAAATAAATCATAGGTGTGTTTTAAAATTTTGAGTCGCACTAAAGAAAATATATTTGAAAACTAGATGTGCTTGCATCTTTGTTCGCATGGAATTTTATTCCACATATATAAGCCATTTATAGAAAATGTACAGTGCCAGCTGTTGAATTTTGGACTGAACTAAAAATTTTTATTTACATTTTTTTTTTCCCGTGAAGTGCGTGGAAGATGAAGGTGTGGGATTATGTTTGATTGCACACTCAAATGTAAAACTAAAAATGTATGATGTATGCATAAAATGTAAAAATGTACAACGCCACCTGTTGAATTTTGAACTAATTATTTTTTAAGGTCAATTTTTTATGATATAAGGGTGTTTTATATTTAAATTTCAAATTAGCATATCTTCTATTAGCATATGCGATGTCCATAGGCTGAATGCGATGAAACATTGCTTATGTTACCTCAAGCTTGGCCAAAAACACCTGTGAAATCCCCATTAAAATTTGTTCAGTAGTTTTTACGTGGTGCATGCACAAACAAACATACAGACAAAAATCGTGTGTGTGTTCTATTACTCATTTTATGTTCCCCAAATAATTTTTACTTTACAGTTTTATTATATATAGATTTAATACATAATGAATTACTGTATGAAGATGGATATCCATTGAAAAACTGATTGTCAACTACCATCCGAATCATCACAAAACAAAAGAAGGAAACTTGGCACACAATATCAGGGAAAGATATCATTTGCGTAATAATTTGGAACATGGTGTAGATTCTGTTCTCATGTATGTTCCTGAAAAAAAAAAAAAATCCCATTACCAGTCTATTTTTCTGTCTTTTAATATTACTAAGGGAGAAGCTAATGGAATATATTTACTGTAGGTGAAATGTGAAAACTGTGTGCATTGGGGAGATCCAGAGTAAAATATATCAAGTTCTATATATTTAGAACTTTTTATATTTGAATTTAATTCCGTTGCTGCACATGTTTCACAGACATGCCGAGGAAATGCTAATGTCCAAACCTCCAGGTTACTTCCTAATTCGGGTCAGTGAGAGCAGAGTAGGATACACCCTGTCCTACAGGTGAGTCACTAACTTTACGACTCAGTAATACTTTTATTACAGTCATCGCATTTATTAAATAAAGCAATCATTTACCACAGTGGTTATAAACCCTGATTCAGGAGGACCTTTCGCTTTTTAGTGTTTTCTCAGCTCCCAGTGACAAGAGCAAGGAAAATACTAAAATGTGCAGGACAATGGTCCTTCAGGACCAGAGATGAGAACCACATGCCTAATTGTAATATTTTCAAATTTTCCAAACATGTTTGTTTTCATGTTTAGAGCCAAGGATCTCTGCAGACACTTTATGATTGACATGCTTCCAGGAAACCAGTGTGAGATTGTAGGTGACAACTTGCAACATTGCTCTCTGCATGATCTGGTAGCCTTTCACTGCAAATCTCCGATCCAGCCCTATACTGAGCTGCTCACCGTAGCCTGCGACCAGGTCAAATCCTATTTATGACCATATTAATAAAATCAAGCAAACTACATTTTATTATAGTTATTATTTATAATTCATATTTTAAATTTTTTAATTAAAATTCCAGTGAATGATTTAAAGCATTGCAGACATGCTAAAACAGAAGACTAATATCAAACACAGAATGGGTAAAATTACAAATGGATACAAATGTCTAATTTTCTACAAAAGAAAGCAGAATACCACTGAAAATTCAGTATTTGTTTGTATTTTAAAACTCTAATTATTGCCCAAATTTCATGTTATCTTTATTTTTCATGTATTTCAAGAGAAACAAACATGAAGGTCACAGTTCACAATGTGGACTGACAGACTCAGGAGTCACATCTCCTTCACTGGGACTGACAATCAGAAAGGCCATGATTTCTGTAATTGATAAAAGCCATGTCTTGACAGGCAGACAGGCCACACCTCTTTTACAGGGACTATCAGGGTCAGAAGGCTCATATTATTTTAATGAGACTGACAGGCAGAACAATGACATCTCTTTTACCAATGGGCCCAGTGGCCATGCTTTCTCTGACTTACAGTTATAAAGGGCACACTCACTACCCAATATTCGCTTTTGCAGTGTTGCTCAGATCCATTCAGACTGCTGAACTTGCCTTGGCCAATTTTGAAACAGTGCAACACAGGGGCCAGGGGTAGCTTAGAGGTTAGGACTTTTGAATTCTGATTGGAAGGTGCCAGGTGCCCCCCCCCCCCCATTACCCTTGAGCAAGGCACTTAATCTTCAACTGCTCAGACGTATAATGATAAAATATAAGTCACTCTGGATAAGGATGTCTGCCAAATGCTATAAATCTAAATGTTTGTATTGTGAATAAACTTGTGCACTAATTCAAACCACCATCTCTTTAAACTTGTTCCTGCAGGCTATCCAAAATACCTCAGAAGGGATGCCTCCTGCACTGCCAGCGTCTCATACCTCAGTAACAAACCAGAATCTGAGCACCTCATCAGACGGTTCAGTAACCCCAACGAGGCTCTATCCCGTACTAGAGCAGGAGCTTAGTGCTCTCAACTTTTACAGTGTGGTAAGTCATAAACACAAGTTTAACAAACCAATGCTAGGCAATGGTAATCTGGTTAAAAATAACTATGACCACGGTATTTATTCCATATTTCATTTTACATTATGCCACTTTGTGATACCTGATACTAGAACAAGTTTATCTGTGGCGGTCTTGATGCTGTTTTCTAATTAGAATTTGTTTGTGTAGGGAAGACAAAGTGACTAGTAAAGCTAAGTACTGTACACAACCTACATGTAACCAACCATATCTTCTTCTTTGAATTTCTATCTGGTTTCCTTTGTGGACCTAGTTTCCTTGAACTTTTTTGTTTTTTTCTTTTCAGAAACCAAACATATATTTGTTTTTTAAACCCGGCATTATGCCACAAAACTACAGATACTTACAATGTTTCATGTCTCATCTTGCATATGAGTAAAAATGACTGGTGAATTTCCAAAGAATTTGGCCATGACTGATCTTAGTTAAGCATTTGCATAGTGTCAAACATAATGGTAATTGTGTCCCTCTTATAAAATTAGTTACATGTTGGAAAGTCTATAGATTGTACATTTGGTTATCTTAAGTGATGTCACAGGCTGGGGGTATTGGGCTTAGAAGTGTACTTTTCACATGTACTTTTCTCAGAACCTTCAGATTGTTGCTTTTATGGAGCTGGGTTTTTAATTTAAGACTTAGCACATATATTATTATATCATTATATAATGACAGCAATTATACTAACATTTTATATGTTTAATATTTTTATACTACATTTCCTCATACGCTAGGTAACATGTTCTTAAGAGTCTTGTGTGTTTCAGGAATCTCTGCCAAACCCTGCATCACAGCCCAGACAAAAATTTATTCTCACACCACCAGAGATTCCCATCAGATGGCAATCTGAACCTACTAAAACCACATTTGAGGGCACACAATCTACAAGTTTACCCAAAGCTTGCCAGCGGAAAAAGTCTGAAGTGCCCCAAAAGCAAGCAGAGTCAAAGCACCCTCGTATAAATCTGATTCAGTGCAAGAAGCTCTTCAAGAAGAAGAAGAGCCATTCAGAGGGGCAGACGTACATGGAAATCAATAAAGCTAATGTCACAACTGAACCTGAAGTGTTACAGACAGTTGTAAACCAAGAGGACCACCAAGAGGAGCATTGTGTTTCTGGTACAATACCATTTGAATACTTAAATCCACCTCCATTTGCTCCTGGCTACTGAAAAGACCAGTTAAGTTTCAAATTTTGTCACAGACGATTATGTAGAATGTACTAGTTTAGTCTTGCCACACTCCCAGAATGATGTATACATCTGGAACAGAGGTGTCAATGTAATACATTTTTCTGAGGCACAATGGCACAATTTCATGACAATTTCATATAAAATTTTAATTCATGAAAACTTCATGCACACAGACCTGAGGTGGGAATCGAACCCAGACTCTGGAGGTGCAAGGTGCTAACCACTTTGCCACCATGCCACCTATATCATTATTTTTCAACAAAAATTAAGGCAAAAAAAAAAGAGGGAAATCCTAATTGCCCTCCAATAGCTTTTATATCCACCATTATCATCAAACACTACTTGAAGTAATTGCTTCATGTATCCACTTTGGTCTCATCAGTCTATAGGGCAAAGTTCTAGATGTCTTGTGTTTTTTTCAGATGCAGTTTTGCATTATAAAGGGCAAATAAACCACTTACTGCCAAAGTAATATTTTCAGTTTCTACAGCCGTCTAATCCGAGAAATTTGATAGGCCACGTGCTTCCTCAATTTAAATGGACATGACACCTCTGGTCTGAATTAATCCCCCTTTAAACACCACTGTTGAATGCTCAAATATTGTTCAGAAGATGGTTAATATTCTATAATATTCATGAATTAAATGTTTATAATACTAATAATATTATAATGCATTTTTATATGTTTGTATAATGGACACCTCATATACTCTGTCACAATATTTTGTACAATGTTTTTGACAGCTCAGAGACTGACATTTGTATTGCATCTTAATGTGACTACATTATGCAAATATATGTGTGCTTCTTGTTTATTGTGAACTATGTTTCGATATGTGTTCATGAGTAATGAACACATATTTTCATGTCATACATATGCCATAGACATGTGTATGTGACAAATAAAATTTGAACTTGAACTTGAACTAGACACATTTTCATACATATGCCAATACTAAAGTACATACACGTTATGGAATTAGTCAAATCCACTTACCAATTAAGAGTAAATGACTATTTTTTCTGTTTTAAAACAGCCAGTGATTATAGAGGTGCTTTCATTGTAGCAAACTTAGTCAAATTTGATTAAACAGATTAATGGTCCAATGTACACTTTTTTGAAGTACACTGATAAGAGTCAGGGTTGGCAGGTCTTACAATAGCTAATATGGTGAGGTTTTTGTATAGACCAGATAATTATTTTATTAATTTTGTCAGTACTTGAACAGTATGTTTTCAGAAGTAGTTGAAGTTGTTGATAAATGAGAGTACAGTTATCATATCGAAAAGTAACTACGCCCCATAAACCATTCACTATAAAGCTGGAGCTGTGGTAAAGTGGAGGATCAGGTGTTGCCCTTTTTTGCTTAAAGATGCAACCTCACTAGAGATCCTATAACTGAACTGTAACATACACTCGCTCCAAGACAACAGTCACACAATTATGACACAACAAAGGACAGGTTTTGACCACAGATAATCTTTGTGCAAACCTCTCAGTTATTAGGAGAACATTATGAGAATGTGTATAAAAGGAGAGAGAGAGACTGGTAGGAAAGAAAAAAAGACTGCAGCTAAGATATATTGAATACAATGGAGGATCACATTAAAACGTTTATCCATTTTTTTCTAAAGCTTACAAAATCCTTAGGGGTTTGAGAGTGTAAATGTTCATGATGGACATGGGAAGAAAGTTAATATGCTCATGGTTCATAAGAAAGTATGAACTAAGAACAAAAGAAGGAATTAAGAAATTATTGAATTAATTGTTGTTTAAGAAATTAAAGAATTGAGAGAATAAAGAGCTGATAAGGAAATTAACGGATGGATAAATTCGTAAATGAAAAAATATATATAAATAAATCAATAAGCGGGGAAATAACCAAGCAAAAAGACACTGAGAGTGTAACACAACAGTAAAAGTGAGAGAGAGAGAGAGAGAGAGAGAGAACGCCGCGGGAGTTCTCGGTTGCTAAGTCCCGCGGATCTGTAACTCGGTAACCCAACACAATCGAGGTGGATTTATTATCGAGTTTTTTCTGCTCCTACCGCCATGAGTCTAAGCCACTGTTACACCTCTGCCAGCTCGAGCTCAGCGACATCCTTTTCGAAGCTTCCCGCGTGTCTTTTTGGTGCTCGCGACGCGCCGCGAAGTTTCTCAGCACAATTCGACGCGCGCGCTCCAAATTAACTACAGTCGTCACGGTAACCAAATGAGTTGCTCGCTTACAGAATAACAATTTACCTGTGTGTGTGTGTGTGTGGTTGTTTTAAGTGAAAAGTTCTCATAACCAAGTGACGTCGTTAAGTCAGAGCCGTGGCTTTAGCCCAACTATTTTCGCTTTGAGGTGAAGGTGTTTTATAGCAAAGTATCGGACCGACTAAAGAGAGAGAGATATATATATATAGAGCGGAAATTTACTTCCGGAGGGGAGTAACTTACTTTACTCCTTTAGGGAGTGGAGTGGAGGGGTGGGGAATTTATACAACGTCAGCCAAAAAATGTGTACACACTTCAGGAAAAGGAAAACTAATACTACATTTATTGCTGTGATATGATATTATTATAATTACTATATTATATATTAATATAATATACATCATACTATTTTACTTTTCCTGAAGTGTATATATTTTTTGGCTGAGCTCAGGAGGGCAGGGGTGGCTCATTGTTTAAGGTCCGGTTCGAGTCACACCGCCGGGTCCCCACTGTTGGCCCCCAAGTGCTCAGATACAGCTTCGAGCTGGAAACCCAAGCCCTTAAATAACTGCCAAAATCCAAAAATATGGATGTATATATAATGGTGAATGTATGCCCGATATGCCAGGCAACACATTGATGGATATATATACAGAATTTTATTCCACATGCTCCCAGAGCAACATTTTTGCACTTTAAATCCTGGAGTGTGCATTCAGGTCATCAGTTGACTTCATTTTATTGCCACATAACACAACTACAGATCATAACACTGCATAGAGGCGTGTATATTAAGCACTTTAAATAGTGGGTGCATCGCTTCATGCGCTTTCCTTCTTACCCTGATGTACCTATCAATCTGGAACATAGTCCATCTGAATTAATCAGACTACATGAACTTTTCCATTGCTCCAAGGTCCAATCTTTATGATCCTAGCAAGCAACTTTAAGTATTCTTTCCCTGATTAGTCTCCCTAACAAGTGGTTTCTTATGGCTACACAGCTGTAGTGTCTCAATCCTATGATTTCTTACCACATTGTGCATGCGGAAGTGCTCTTACTTCACTATTAAACATAGCTGTGATTTCTCCTGTCTTTTTTAGGATGCGTTTTTACTGAGAGTTTAAGTGACTTCCATTCACTATATATATATATATATATATATATATATATTTATTTATTTTTTTTCTTATCACATTTCTTTTCAGACCTGCATTTCACAAAGTTGAAGGTTTGGCCTTCAAGTCTTTGCAGGTTTTGATAATTTCTTGATTGCTTCATTTAATAATAATAAGAGTTGTGCTGTTAGCGCCGCACACTATGCTGATTGGTCACGTAATTGGTGATGTCATTGCGTACGTCACATACAGGGGAATGACTCTGGCCTCGAAGGGATGCTTTTTACACGATACCGACTCCTCTGCTCTACTCAAGCTTCGGAGATTCGGAGTCGTACGCAACAATAATATTTCACTGGCAAAACCAGAATAAGAAACACTATTAGAATTACTACAATTGTAGTAACAGTAGATTTAAAAATATAGGGATAGGAAAAAGAGAAAGGCCAGATTCAGAGATTAGCCATGCAGTCGATAAATTGTTCCACCTTGGTATAATCATTAATAGTGCTCTCTTGCTTTCTTCTTTCTCTCTGGGTGTGTGTCTACCTGCGTGTGTGGGAATGCTTACTGAAATCGCACTTTTCCACCAACCGACATAATGAGACAGAGACTGATGTGAACTGCAAATGATCTGTGAACCCATTTTTTTTGTGTGGGTGAAGGATGTCCTCAGAGGGAAGCGGAGTGTTTAAGGTCCACAACGGTACTAACGGCCCAGGAGTGCAGGAATGGACTGACGGGTCCAGTTATGATGGACAGTTTATAAACGGCCTAAAACACGGCAACGGGACTTTCACTTGGCCCAACGGAGAGGTAATGTCAACTATTTTAACATTAGTGTGGTTGATGAGTAATTCATCTGTTTGGCTGGTTAATCTTACTGCTCTAACTGTAAGAGTGTAAAGTGAAGGCCAGCTGCCACTAAGCACAGTAACGTTACTGAATCAAGCTAATAATTAATCACGTTTGCTGTAATTTCATCCTGCTTATTTCACCACTAATACCAATGCGTTTCCTTATATTTTATATTGCTAATAAGTTTGTTTTTAAATGTTCAGTAACAGCAGCTCTGGCAGGAGTTTTGAATGCTAGATGCAAGGAGAAGGGTTTAAGGTTATGTTAATGCACTTGAGGCAGCACAGTGGTGTAGTGGTTAGCCCTGTCGCCTTCATGCTCCAGGTTTGATTCCCTCCTCGGGTCTGTGTGCATGGAGTTTGCATGTTCTCCCCGTGCTTGTTGGGCTTCCTCCGGGTGCCCTGGTTTCCTACAACAGTCCAAAGACATGCAGATTAGGCTAATTGGTGTTCCCAAATTGCCCGGTGTTTGTGAACGAGCGTATATGTAAATACTGGTAAAGCTGTAACTTTAAGTCATTTTTAAATTTAAAGTCCAACAATTTGGGTTAAGGGGAAAGAGCTGGGTTTTGTTTTGTGCTATTAACCTTAACACAGAGAGAAAAGAGATGGTGGTGAAAAATTATTGTTTATATCGACAATAACATCACAGGAATGATGACTTGTTCCTACAAAATGTTTTACAAAAAAAAAAAAAAAACAACATAAAGGTTAATAAAGTATGACATTAAGTTTAAAAAAAAAAGAAGAATGTTTTTTTAGGATACAAATCCAGTCCTTGGAGGCCTCATTTTAAACATACAGAGCATACAGTATCTGTTGCTAATGTCTTTTTGTCAGACACCACAGAACACCTTCAGGGATCTTATGGAGCCCATGCCACAACAGGTCAGAGCTGTTTTGGAGTGGATAAATAATATTATGCAAGTGGAAATACTCAATATAATATTGTAATTACAATTTTCTTTTCTTTTGGTTCGGCACAGATTTTTGGTACTGTGCCTTATTTTCTGCAAGGAAAAAAATGGAGTTATGTTTAGGCAGGCAGCTTTATCCAGAGCGACTTACATTTTTATCTCATCATACATCTGAGGGTTAAAGACCTTGCTCAAGGGCCCAACAGGGACAATTTGGTAATCATGAGATTTGAACCTGGGACCTTCTGCATAATAGTCCAATGCCTTAACCACTGAGCTACCCCTGACATTGTGTCCCTGGAAATGTAAAAAAAATTGCTGTATTTGTTATATATTGTTATATTTGTAAGGCCTGTATTTGTCTTTAAGTGTTATAAAGGATCCTTCTACAAGGATTACCGCCATGGCAAAGGAGCCTACTTCTGGCAGGATAGCTCTCAGTTCATGGGAAAATTTTATCTGAATCGAAAAGAAGGCTATGGTGTCCATCTTTTCCCTGATGGAACCATTTTTAAGGTAAAATTCACAGCCCGGTGAGACCCAAGCAGCATTTACATACACATAATAGCTAATCTAATAAATTCTCCAACTGGATGAATCCACATAGTCTAATTTGCACCTACAATGTTTGCAATTTACTCATTTTACATTCACTTAATATTGCTACAGTAATAATGACGAATATTTGTATCCATCAACCTGTATTTTTCTGGATGCTTGATTTTATTTTTATATTTCATAATGTAATTTTATTACTGACACCAAACCAGCACCCTGTCAGTGACTAATTCTTTACAACATGAGGCTCCCAATTGTTGAATTCATTAGTCATAAGGTTTAGAACTGTGTTCCTAGGGTCTGTACCATGCTAATGAGCGCTTCGGGCCTGGAGTGATGTCATATCCTGATGGCCACCAGGACGTGGGTCTTTGGTACCGCCACTGGATACTGCGACTCTGCACCACTGTAATGGGAGGCTTCACCTTAATGGACTTCCCTGAACACATGGCCCGACTCCCACAGCAACACCGTACACAGGTAATGATGGGCCTGAGGTGAACCAGAAGTGGATTCTCCTTATATCACAGGAATTTGCAGAAGATATTTAAGAAGTAACTGAGCGTAACATGTCATATGTTTTATTATCAATTTGAAGTTATATTTAATGCAGTAGAACATCAATAAAACAAGTTAGCTCCAGTTGTCACTTACTTAATGTATTTATTTTGGCTACATATTATGTTTGTCACAGCTTTGTATTGTATTTATCTTTTTGGTCACATATGTATTTTGGCTAGATCCAGTCTCTGCCCGCCCTCACAATGGGGTCTTGTATGGAATGCCAACATTCCTTCACAGTTGACGCATATATGCTGGGCAACTCCCCTCGTCTGGAGGACGAGAAATTCATCCTTCCCCCTGGAATTGAAAGATACTCCACTGACTCAGACCACCTGCCCATACCCCTGCAACTACGTCAAGAGCTTGACTTGCACTTCTTTAACAGAAGCAATATCAGCATGCCTCTGGTCCCTATTGGACTACCTCTTCAACAAAGAATGGAGGCTCACATCCACACACACAGGTTCAGTGCATGTGGTACATCAGCATTTTGACTAAAGTATTACCAATACTGAGAACAAAGATCCTGTACAGATCAGATCTTGAAAGGTGTAATGCAGGATGCTGATTTTATTAATTTAGGAATATATAATGCTTACAAGTAACCCATGACATGTATCCCATTCCTCTTCGGTACAGATTTGAGGTTGAAGAATTGGACTGGGATGTTGGCGCTGTCCTGGCAATGACCCGGGATCATTTTGGACCCAAGGGACCTCTAGAACTCAGGTCCGAAAGACTCATTAAAGAGGCTTCACTTGGTGATATCCAGAATATCCAGAGCATCCTAAGAGATGGAAAAGTTCACCCAGATGTAGGTGATGTGAGGGGACACACGGCACTCATTTCAGCTACGGTATGACTTACTGACAGACATATATTGTTGTTATTGTGCAATTTAAAACTGATGTACCTTATGGTAACTAGCTTATGGATGGTGCTACTTTTAATATTCATAATATCAGGTCCTATATCACCTATTCCCAATAATCTGCAAAGGACATTATTTTCTGCATTTCCCAGGCTGTATCATTGTACTGAAGTCACCTAGAGTTTGTATTGGTGTTTATGTGACACACTCAATTATTCAGGAACAAAACATAATAGGACCTTGAACGTCAACAACAGGGTGGTTAGATGAAGTAAAGTTATTATGAAGTTAATTTTTCAATAAATGCATGTCCAGGGGTGTTTAATTTCTATGTCACAATAATTTGACATCAATCCTTTATTAATAAAAACAACAGGCTGTTTTTGTCTATTATAGTTATCTGTAATGTTGTGGAACAAACATCAAAGAAAAGGTTATCACTTAACAGTATAACAAATATAAACATCATCCTGCATCCTATTAAAATGCACTAGCCCTATTTCTTTGTCAAGAATATAAAGCATTAAAAAAAAAGCATAAATAAATAAAACAAAACAAAAAGAGCGAGAGCATTAATAGAGACAATCAAGACTGAGAATATATACATTTTATCAGCACCCTCTGACTAGAATCGAGCATTCAACAACACTGGTATAAATGATCCTGGTAATATTTCTTTTTAAAACAACTGTCAGGTGACTTTAATAAGGGTAACTCTTATTAACTACACTTATTGTCCTGCATATACCAAACATATTCCCCAGCAGATGGCAGCACTTGCATTTTCTTTTCTGGTTTTTCTAGAGGACTTAAGAAGCATGGCAGATTCTGTATTTAATATAACCACTGCCCAGTCATTAATCCTTATATTATGACTTGTTTAAATGTACTGTATAAGCGAAATCTAAGACTTTCTGTCATTGCACAGGTGAATTGTCATGATGATGTGATCAACTTACTGCTGGACAGTGGGGCTAATGTGAATAAGCTGAATGATGAAGGGATGTCTGCTCTGGCTGTGTGCAGTGTCCTTTACTACCCACTCCAGTGTCTACAAGAGACAATGGCTGAAAAAAATCCTCAGGATGTCACCACAGAACCAAAGGTGGTCTTAATTAACCCTAAATAGGCATTCATCATTGCAAGCGTTGACATGTTTGTAAATCCATTTAAAATAAATATTTCCACATATTTTTGTGGTTGACTATTTGGCTTGACTACGAAACATTAGTTTTGTAGGAGGTAGCAGGAATATTTTTCTCTTTCCAGACACCTGTGCTGGTCCAGTGTCTCAAGATAGTTATAAAAAGATTGTACTACCACATACTTTCTTAATTTCTATGTGGATTTTTTTTTTTCAAAAAAATGATTGAAATAAATTGATATTTGAAATATTAGTTGGTTAAATAAATAAATAAAACAATGTTGTTTCTCTCATAACATAATTTATATATCAAGTGACCCTACATTGGATTGTGACACCTAATTTGGGTCCCCTGTTGTATATCCAGTAATGTGAAAAATAACTCAAACCAGAGTTTTACAGTTTTTATTGTTTGGTTTTCATTTGAAAGCACACAATTATGGATGACTTGATTGAGTTCAATGCATGACATGCTAGAATTTATAAGGAGCTATAGTGTGGACCATAATGAATAGGGAAAAATGTATTACTGTATTATTATTATTATTATTATTATTATTATGTTAATGTGCATTTTGGTTTGAAAGTTTCCTCTGGTTTATTCTGTAGATCAGCGAGTCCTCAACCCTGGCAAACATCCTACAAAGGGCTGCTGCTGAGGAAGGCCCAAAAGATGTGGTTAATAAAGAACTCCCTGTCACAGACAGACTAACTGACCTGGACAAACCTGAAGAGTGCAGCACTGCTCAGGAGCCAGAAACCCCTGAGCATGCTGAGGAAATTCAAACCCCAGGCAAAGATGAACCGTTTTCTCAGCAGGATGAACCAGAGCCACAGAATAGAAGAATCCTGGTAGACCCTTCTGCTTGCCACCAACGCGATGATGAGAGTGAAAATGTACTTTCCTCTGAGACAGATAAAAAACCCTGCAGAAACAGGAGCCAGGGAAAGGACCCTGCCTTAGACTTTAGTCCTGTGGTTGGCTTCCACATAGACACAGCAGAGGACACCATGCAGCAGACAGCTGAGGTGCTTTGTGAAGCTGGTCAGGTATCATCTGCAGAAACCCAGGGGACAGTCATCAGGTTCGCACTCATGAAAACTAAGTGAGTCTTGGACTCTTACAGACTATAAGATAATGTGCTTGTACACTGGGCGTCATTTATCAAACCGGATACATGCAAGTTTATTTATATTTTTTTTCTCTCATTACTTTTATAGAGAAATGTAGTAGTCATGAAAATTGTTAGTTTGGGGAGATCACCTGAATTTGTGTAAATTTAAGTGACCCACTTAGGTCAACCTAGTCACGTAATAGAATAATTGGCTTTATTATGGCATACAAACAATTACAGCTTTAATGACAATGTTAAATTGGCACCTTCGTATTAATCACTTGAAAGAAAGCAAATACATTAAATAAATAAAAAATTTAAAAAGAAGGAACATTTCATGTGCATCTGAGGTAGCTTATGAGCTGCACTACTGGAAGATATAGCATACACCATACGTAGTGGGTTCTCTTTCACCATTTAATCATTATTTTGTTGCTTTCAGCTCTTTGTGACTTTTAGTTGTGTAGGCATCACTAAATGTAAATCAGCTGTTCCTTGAGCGTGCTTGGGAATTTCTGACTAGCATTTATTAACATTCACATACCTACAGGACAAAGAAAGTTTGCATCACAATTTATGAATAATAAATAAGGCCTAATGTGTGCAAATCGTGTACATTTACTTTTTGGTCAAACTTTGATTTTAAATTCATCCGTGATTTTCTTGTTTGATATTTGCGAGACAGAAATGAAGCCCACTGGGCCACCATGACGCTACTGCTGGAGCGAGGAGCAGACCCAAACGTGTCCAGCATTCCGATGCCAGTCATTTTTCTTGCCATAAAAGCAGGCCATGTTGAAGCTGTGCAGAGGCTGCTGGAGTGTGGAGCTCGCACAGACCTGCACCTAACAGCTGAGGTAAGACTTCACCTTCGCTCAGGGTCTCAGTCACAAAGTTCTAACATACCTGCAAATTAAAAACAAAACAAAACAATGTTGTATACCTTGATCATCTGGATTAGGTGTGTGAGGTTAAAGGAAACAGCTTTCTACAGTCTGGTTTTGCAACCTTCTTGTACCTGCAAGCTAAACGTATTCATTCTTGATCTATTCTGACATCTATTGCATGTCTGTCAGGCTGCATTTCTTTAAAAAAAAAGTATACATTCTGTTTGACTCCTACTGCACTTCTCTTTATGGTTTGTATAGCAAAAGGGCTTGTACCCGCTTCATGTAGCAGCTGGACTACCTGGCCCAGAGGGTCCTAAAATCACAGAACTGCTCCTGCATGCTGTTGCAGACCCTAATGTGAAAGCACAGGATACCAGCGAAGTATATGAACTAGACAAGGTTAGACTCCATTACACTGCAAGGAAGGTGGATTTTTTTGTTGTTTTAGCGGACATTGATTTGATTGAATCAGCATGTGGGTATTTGCTTTTAATATCTGTACCAAAAATTTAAATTAATTTTGCTAACCACTCTTGTGTGCACATGTGCAGCTTCCATCATTTATAAAGTCACACACTGATGGACAACAGTTGTTGGGTTTCTGATTCTCATACAGCATTGAAGAACAAAAACATGCCCTTCATATTGGGGCATGTGAGTCTGGTTAGACAGGGCTGTGTGTAATATAATGCTGAGCCTGGTGTAACCTTTACATGGATTATGTATCTTGGAAGATACAAAGATTTGTCAGTGTCTCTGAAAGATCAGTGTTTGGGTTGCCTTAATTTCAGTGGAGAACATTGAAAACCAACACATAGGCAAATAAAAGCTTTTCATTGTACTGTTGGCCCTGTGTTAAACTGTTACTATGGGGTCAGGGGTAGCTCAGTGGTTAAGGCGTTGGACTACAGTTCGGAAGGTCTCAGGTTCAAACCCCACGACCACCAGGTTGCCACTGTTGGGCCCTTGAGCAAGGCCCTTAACCCCCAACTGCTCAGGTGTATAATGAGAGAAAAATGTAAGTTGCTCTGGATAAGGGCGTCTGCCAAATGCCAAAATGTAAATATTGCAGTAAACTAATATGGAGTAGATACAGCAGCAAGGCCACTGATCAGGCAGTAAGGTATTTTTTTAAATAAATGTCAATATTTTTAAAAGAAATATATATTATGAAAATAATTTTTTTAAAGATGATGTTTCATCACAGTGTTAATATGTCTGTATCTCTGTCCACACATTTTCTTGAATATGGTTTTAAAAAAGAATAATAAAAATTGGGTATGTAGAAGCTGTTGTGTCCTGTACAGTCCGAAAATCTGTTAAATTGATTTGGATTTATATAAAGGTGACACTGAAGCTTTTTAATCGCAAACATCCATGTGGTGAAAATGGGATTTAATCATCACATTGGGCCTCATTTATCAAACTGGATATGAAAAGATTTATCTGAAAATTGTTCAAAGGAGCATTTGCTAATTTTTTTTAAATGTATGAAAATCCTTTAAATCCAGAAAAACATTCAGATTCTAGTTGTGCTCTTGTTTAAAATTAGGAGCTAGAAAGCTAAGTAAAGATAGCCTTGATTCCAATTTGAATGGCTTCAAATCACACAACTTTTGTTGGTTAATGCAGTTTTATATACAGGTTACCCTATCACGTACAAGCTCATTTCTTTTTTTTATCACATTAGTAACTAGTAAAAGTCATTAGCATCACCAATATGCGACCAAACTGATATATCTCAGTGCAGTGATATAGGCTGCAGTGCGACATACTGTAGATGCCCACTTATAGTAACTATTTTCTTTTAACCTCAATTAATTTACATAGACTTTATATTTTCTGTAATTTAGCTGCCGGTTTTGGCCTTTCAGATGATGTTATGCTGTCATATATATTGTTATGGACATAAACATGACAAAAATAGCTTGCACTTCTACCTCTGAGAAAACTTTTTCATATTATTTACTCATCAAATCAGCAATGTAAGCTGTGCCTTTAATTATGTTCACCAAGTGCAAATAAGCATACGTCACCAGTGTGTTAAAAATAATAATTAATTCTTGTTTAAAGCGGTTTAATGTTTTTGTTCATTAAGAGATAATTAACTCGTACACCAGTAACTCAAACAGTGTCACATTCTGTAACAGTCATGGTCAGTTCGTAGATCAAAGCTCTTGCCAGCATTGAAGGAATTAATTAGGAGCCTCATTGATGCTGCTCCATTATGTCTCACTGTCTGCTTTGCCTGGAACAGCTACAGAGCGACTCCAGCAGCAGGTTAATTAGTAGCACTGCTGGAACCTAAATTACCAGTATGAAATTAATTCCAGTAATCTGGCGCCTCGATTCTTTTTCAGTGCCCAAGTGTCAAGTGGAGAACATTTAATAACAAGAGAACTAAAGGAAAAAGTTATTGAATGGTTACAGAAAAAAATGATGGAACACATTTTCTCTTATTCTGTTCAATCTGATTTATGTGCATCAGTGGTAATGATTATATTTTGTATAAATCAGGGCACTAATCAAATGTATTTATGCTAATCTCTGTTATTAAGTAAGGCATTAAACTGTGCTGGATGTGATGTTATAGGGAAATAACTCCTTGTATACACTATATGGGCAAAAGTATTGGGACACTTGACCATCACACCCATAAATGAGCCTTCCCCACTAGGCCTTCTAGCTCAACATCAAATCCAGACTTCATTAATGCTCTTGTGGCTAAATGGGCATAAATCTCCATAGTCATGCTCCAACAAATATAGCGTAAAATCTTCCCAGAAGAGCAGAGGTCATTATGATCTGTGGTATATATGGTGCACCGTAATGTATAATTTTAATTAAAGAAAGAAGCATCATATTTTCTATGTATTTATAGGGACATACAGTACATAGATTTAATATTGTGGACGATCCACATAAGGTTGTTTCTACAGGTCTCCTGCAGTCTTTTAAAGAATAAGTATAGAGAGTGAGTAAATAAATTGTAATGCATTAACTTGATTATTGTTTGGGCTGCTGTTACAGAAAATTAATCAACACTTTTAATCAATCAAATCTAAGAATTCAGCAGTGCCATTCTATAATAATCATATTTTGTAAACGCTCATTGTAACTGAAAAGTCTACATTTTAACACAGATCTCAAATGAGGAGCAGGTGGGTAGTGGAAACATGTTGTCCCTGGGCTCTGAACTCCCAGCCTGCATTTATAAAACCTCTGGAGAGGCACCTAATGAAGGGGGAAGGACTCCACTTCACGTGGCCTGCCAAAGAGACACGGATTATGGAGTAAGATAATAATGTTTCATCCACTTATGCTGCCTGGAAATGACCTGAGAGTGTGTTTTGATTAAATAAGATGATGCAAATACAGTATAGGCCATGGTGTTAAATGTAGTTTTTATGATTAACTTATATATTTCTTACATGTGCTAGATACATTACAGGAAAATTATACTTACTGTCATAAGTAATAGTAACTTCTTTGCATTACACTATGAGAATTATGTTTTCTGATGAGCATTAGCCTAAACAACCATGAAAAATACACTGATTTAATGGTTATCATTTGATGTTATGTGTATGTGACCTGGCTGTTATAATGTGTGCTTTGGTCCAACTAATAACGCAGTGTTTGTAAATGAATGTTCTGTTTTATAGAATGCCAGCGATGTCGTCTCTATTCTTCTCTCTCACAAAGCAAGTACAGACCATCTGTGGGGTGGCCATTCTCCTCTCTCCCTGGCCATCGCCAGTGGCAACGACCTTGTGAGTCACCTTTGATGAAACCTTTTAAGTAAACATCGGTGTAATGAAACATGCAAGAAGCAATAGACCTGCAATTCATAATGTTTCATGTTCATTGCAGTACATATGTTACTCCTCAGGAATAACACATTTGGATCATGATCAGCCTTATTACTTTCTGTACAACGGAAACACATTTAGAATTCTATTTAAATAATTCTGATAAAATAGAGCAGGTGAATGACTGAATTCATGCTCAGCCAACTTCTCAGTTTACTCTCAGATTTGACACAGTTCTGCTTTTGATTCTTGTGCATCAGGCGGTGGATGAGCTTCTGGCTGCTGGAGCTGATCCTAACCTGCCTCTCTCCTGCCGAGTGGGCAATGCACTTTGTGCTGCTGCCAACATCTACTATAACCCTGGGCCTCGTCTGCGCAACAGAATCAAACTGGTACACCATTACAGTATGACAGTGTAGTTGATTAATATGGTATATCCATACTAAAATGACCTTAGTGTATACTGGAGAACAGCAAGCGCCATCAAATGGATTTTTAGGTTTTCGTCATTTCATGTTGACCATCATTTTATGTCATTTAGGTCGAGAGGCTGGTAAAAGCTGGTGCCAATATCCTGATGCCTGTGGTGGTTGGTGAGAAGAAAAGGAGTACCATAGGAACAGCAGTGGATTATGCTCATTATATGTTTAACAAGGTACATGTGAAATGCTTTTAGAAATACTTCACCACACAGCAGCATCTCAGTAACCCATGCATCAGTTACAGAAGCTTTGAACATCCTTGAATGTGCAATGAAACAAGTATAGACACTGATATTATATGCTATTATATTACAAAACGAAACAAATGAAAAAAAAAAAAGATTAGTTTCCCTTTATGCCACTGGGGCAGCTCTGGCTCCTTGGTGCATGAATCCACTAGACCTTTGGGGGTATGCTGTAGTGTTTGGCACCGGGATGTTGGCTGCGGATTCTTTGGATGATTTTGAGTGCAGAGAGAGGCTTCCATGGATCAGACTTGTTTGTCTGGCTCAATCGGATTGAGATCTAGGGAATTTGGAAGCCGGATTGTCAGCCTTGGGCTCTATGCATGCTGGGCCCCATGTGCAACGAGCTGTGGTGCACTGGTCACTTTCCATCATGGCCAGCACTTTTTTTGGTGAGCTACACTGGCTTTTCTGTCGGATCGGACCAGGTGGGCTGGCTTTGGCTCCCCATGACTTTGGGTGCCCATGGTCCTGCCCACAGTTTACTGGTATATAAGTGATAATCAAATTATGGCTGATTAATGTATTTGTATCCTACAAAGGATAAGTGATATAGACAATGGATGGATATACTTTAACCAGCTGATCATGGACAAATAGCTTATCACAGGTTGTGTGTCCACAGGAAATAAATGGTGAACAGCACACTAGTGAGTACACATCGCAGCTTGAAACATATCAGTATAACACTTCAGTCACTAAGTGTTGCAGAGCGTTAAAAGAATTATTTCACAAAGTTACATAACATTTTTGGGTGTAACTAAAAATACACAAGTCTTTAAAGAAGTGCAGATACTTATTCCAAGTTTGTAGCCAATGAGTATGTAACTTAGTTTTCTTATCCTAAAATTTACATACTGTATACTCAGAAGAATGAGGATGATGCAGATGCTTTTTTTTTTTCAACATTAGAGGATTTTCATGAATTCCAAATAAATGTTTTAGTGTAAATGTTCATACGAACAATAAACATGTAAATTTGTCAAATCCAGCTTGATGAATGAGACCCATTTTCAGTATTTATCATGTTTTTATGAACTGTAAGAGAGTGTGACTGCAAGGTAAGATGATTTGTTGAGCCAAAATAAAATAGCTAACTATTGTGGCAATGTGCAGTGCTGTGCAGTAGTAAAAATAAAATAGATTTTTTTGTATAGGACAATACCATGCAATACTTAACTTTATTTTTCCATAATAAGGGAGACTCTGTATTTATGGAAAATTTAAGTGTTATTTCATTTATGTCCATGTTTTATCATTTATATCTGGTATATAAGGTTGAACTACATTGAAAACCGTATGATTTGTAAGAGAGGTCAAACTGAGACTGATTGTGCAGAATAACAGAACACACTTACTGTATGAGAGTAAACACTACCTTTATTTCCCTGCTGCACTAATGCGCTTCGCCGAGCATTTCACTAGTGCTTCGATACACTCAAGATAAAGTTAGCTAATACGTCCAGAGCCATAGTTAGATTACCTGGTTTACGTCTGAAACCCTGGTCTCTCAGGAGCTCCGTTAATGGCCCAAACATGTGGAAATTGCTTTCAACAAGGTGAGGATGAAGAATGTGGCAATAACCCGTAGCCGAGTGCCTGTAATGTAAACGTGGTGTTTGTGAACGATCATGTACATTTCCCACAGACGGATGTGTCTCTCCCGCAAGTTGGTGGCAAGTTATCTGTTGATTTTTTTAAGGATCAGTCAATCCACTTGCTGAATGTTCATGTGAACGACTGCAGAGGACTCCAAGCCACAGCTTGGCAATGATTGTCATTCATGGACGTATGACCTTCTTTAAAAACATCTGCACCATTCAAATTTTTGAGCCTTATCGCCATACTGTGTCCGAAGTCTTCTGTAAATGTCTGTCCGCCTTCATTCATGTGAAAGTCCAGGTTAGTCTTGACGCCCCTTGTACATCAAATATGTGTACTGGTACACATAATATAAAAACTTATAGAAACATTTTAAGTCTACTTTTTGTGTTTTTTTCAGGTCTTTATGTTATACATATGATGTGTTCTGTGATGTTTTGTAAATTGTACACTTTGTGCTCAGTTTTTGTGTTATATGTACCAGTACACACACACACACATATATATATATATGAAACATGTCAATCAGTACATGAGATTTGTCTGTCCTAAACTTGTCTCCCACTGATCTCATTCGCTGATCCTAAAATTGATCCTAAATGTGAGCTTTAAATTATAAATTATCCATTATTTCTGTTTGGCAATTCTGTGTTGTTCTGGTGAATAGGAATCGTGTGTGATAAAGTTAGGAACATGCAAGCAGCGCAACAGAGGTAGCAGTATAACATTTCTACAGCAGTTGTGACTAATCAAAGGGTTTTCAGTGTAGTTGTGTCCCTCCCTGTGCCAAGAAACAAAGATGCTGTTGTGTAATTTTTTGGGTAGGACAGCCAAACACGATATGTATAAACAAACTGTTTCTTGTTAATAGATGAAACTTTTAATCTATATTTTGAAGTCCTTGGTGAGGAAACCCACAATCATACATCACAACACTAACAATCCTAGAACCAACTAAGTATTAGATTGTACATTATCTTTTAACTTTATCAATCTGCAGGACTGGCGAGTTGCTCACATCCCTTACCACACACTAAAACCGCAAGAGAGGGAGGCCTACAATGCTCGCCGTGACCTCATCACCACGATGGCAGAGCTGATGAGAAAGGCTGCCACCAGCATGGAGAAGCAGCGTCTGGAAATTGAGAAGAGCCAAGGCATACACCGTAAGAGTCTCAGGCTACACCTTACACTGTATACTTACAATGCTGTTTTTTTTTCCAGATTTTTCATTAAGATATGTACAGTAAGTTAAACAAAAATAAATACATTTAATGATAAAAATTGACCTGTTTTCGGTTAAACACATTAAATTGAATTCTGTATATTACAAGCAAATATATTTTAGTTATAAAGACATAATATTAGTATGAGCACTCCAGTTATATTAAAACTTCTGTCAGCGCTTTCCGTTCAATGCTACTGTCTCCCCGTCACTGCTGTGCAGGTATACATGTGTTACATTAGTTCATTTGTAACTGCGGTGTGAAAATAAAGGGATGCCCCACTTGTGATTTAGACAAAAGAAGAGCAGCGTGCAGTGATTCGTTTTTTTTGTGGTCTAAGGGTGCACCTGGTGCCGTTATATATCAAAGGCTTTGTGTGCAGTGTGGAGAAACTGTTTTGTTGTGAAGAAGTAGGTATGAATGAATAGAAAAGTTCAAGGAAGTGTTAGCCACCAAGAAGGACGTTCAAAGGGCGTTGTGATCTTGCATGTCGATGCACATCCACACACTTCTGCCCACACTGTAAACACTCTGCAAAAACGTTTTTATGGTGTTAAAACATCATCCCTATAGTCCTTATCTTGCTCCATCTGACTTTCATGTGTTTGAACCCCAGAAAGCAACCATACCAGGACGAAGATTCACTTCTAATGAAGAAGTGAAGACAGCAGTGCATTTGTGGCATGCAGCTCAGCCTAAAAAATTTTTAATGAGGGAATACGTCAAAATATGACAAAATGTATTGAAAAGCAAGGAGATTATGTTGAAAATTATGTATTTGTTTTTATTTATTTTTTAATTTTTAATTTTTTAAGTTAATTAAAATAAAGTCTAGAAGCATAGTGCAGATCATGTTTCGTTCACTTTGTATAGTAAAAGGATAAACAAGGCTACAATTTTTGCTTTTTTATTTTATTTTATGGTGTGGGCAAAAGTCAGAACTGATTTAACTATTTTGACATATGCATTTGTGTTGACTACAGGTGTTAGTCCAACAGACAAGTTTGTCTTTACAAGAACTACAGGAACCACGCCTACAGATAGAACGAGAGTGCATATAGCCATAGAGGAGCAAAGAGGATCTGTAGATCAGCAGTCTACAGCTGAAAAAAGGTACATGCACATACAAGCACACACATATACACACACACACAGTTTGGGGAGATGTAGTACGAGCATTTGGCCTATCACTAAGGAGAGTTTAAATGAATGAGTCATATCCATGCTCCAGGAGAGGAAAATTGGCTGTGTGTTCTGGGTGGGAAAGGGCATATTCTATCTCCCCTGTCAGTCACAGTGACACTAGCCAATTATGGGCATCTGTGAGGAAAAGGTCAGATAGCACCAGTTACACTGCCATGTGTGTTGCATCATAAGTGAAAGTACACAGCTTCACCAGTACTTTTGCTCTTGTCTCTAGGCCACTGAGCAAAGGCGAAGCTAAGACCATGTCTGTGAGGTACAGTAAGACCATGCTTATCTCTAGAAACTGAAAAAGCAACTGATGCTTTTGCATGCTGAGGTAAAACTTTATTGATTTTGTGTGCGTGCATGCACATGTGCTCGTGTATTTTAGGAAACCCTTGTTTAAGTACTGTTACCAGTGTGGCCGTTCAGCATGGGTGACTCTGACACCTTGTAGTCGCTGCCATGAAGTGTTCTACTGCAGTAAGACGTGTAAGCTGAAGGCCTGGAATGAACGCCATAAGGAGGAGTGTATCCGTGTGGCAGGTTGGATTGATGCTTTGATTCTTAAATATAGCGTCTTCGGTCACGTTACCACTTATTTAATTACTGTGGTTTATACCAGGGTTATAACATGAATTATTTCTCAGTCTCATTCTTCCATCAAAAGGACATAAAAATCTTCACATTTACAACTCTTTAAACCTCACTGAAGGTATTATGGGGTGTGAACTAGGGCTGCACGATTTGGGAAAAATGTCACATTGCGATTATTAAGGTCAAAATTGCGATTTGCGATTGCG
>JAQMYL010000007.1:14199193-14211183 GCA_030014365.1 Clarias pachynema | reverse complement strand
TGAAGATGGAAGACGAGGTGCGGAGAAATCGAGGTCGGGAATTTACATCATTTAATGGTCGCGGGTGCGGGGCGGGTCGGGTTGTAAAAATAGATACAGTGGTGCGGTGCGGGCTGGGGCGGGCCAAATAATTACATAAAAGCGGGACCCGCGGGTTGGAAAAATACCCGACCCGCGCATCACTAACAGGTAGGCATCATAAAGAGGCCTATATTAGACCTATATTATATAAACAGGGACTAAGTAGGAACCACTCCAGCAACTCGTGTACTTTTTTTGTATAAAGTATTACTTGATTATGTGTCCGATCATCACTGAAACAGACGACTGCATTATATTATACAGCTAGAGTGCATGGCTGTGAGTGCGTCATACCGTGCTCTGGCCACGCCGTTCCAACAGTCCTCATCGCTGGAGGAACCAGAAGCTGCTTTACTATCACACAGAGCTGAGGGGAGCTGAATCCAGTACAGCTGCATCTCCTTCAGCTTACTAGATACATCAGAGACCTGCCCACAGACACACACACACACATATATATATATATAGGTGTCAAGATATTGACAGATGCAGGAGTAATAGTGTTCCACAAAACACACAGGTACCTGCACTTCCAGTCTGACAGCCGCTGAGGAGCTGGCTTTATACTCCAGTGCTGTTACAGTCTTCACCTTCTTTTTCGGCTCATCAGACACCGAACTCTGCGTGCCTTCCTCTCCACGCCCTCCACATGCCTGGAAAACCTGACGTGCACACACAAATTTATACTCCAACCAAATGCAAGATATGAAACTATGTTTTAACAACCTTCAAATATGTGAAGTGTGAATTTCTGACCTTGATTGTGTAAAGCTCCATGTTTTCCTGCATGTGCAGCACAGCCTCGGAGATGCGTACAGGGATGGAGTGCAGCACCACGTCCATGCTGGGCTCAGAACCGAAGCTAACAGCCACCTGAAGCATAGTATCTTAGCATGGACAGAGAGGAAGCGTTGTTATTTAACTGACCAGGCATTGTGTAAAATGTGCCTACAATCTGTAAGTATGTAACAGTTCTTGCCATGTCGATCTTTTTCAGGAAGAATGTGTTGTAATTATGCAAGTCTCCACCCACAGAAATTGATTTTCAGACTGTAAAACTTTAAGAGCTTAATGACAGCAATGATGACAGGCCAAAAACTTCAACCAAAAATCTCACCACTGAGATATGCAGCGATTCTCACAATGTTAAAAACAGTACAAAAGTTGCAACAGGATCTTTAGTTTGTAACTGCTGTTGGGAACTACACCAGAAGCATAGGCAGTTTACACTGTGTGTGTGAGTGTGTGAGTGTGTGTGTGTGTGTGTGTGTGTGTGTGTGTCACTTACCAATAAGGTTCTGCCACTCCGCATCCAGGTCAGCCTGATTAGCTAGACAGCCCTTCATGACGTTCTTGCAGTAGTTAGCACAGGGTTTGGCTGAGCTGAGACCACGGCAGTGTGGGCAGTACACCAGCTTCATGATGGCACGGTTACATTCAGGGCTCAGAGGAACCTTAAGACATCAGAACATCATCATCCTCATCTTCATCATCACTTTAATGACACACCGTATGTCATTATGATCATTTCTGCACTTGATTAGGCAGGGTTACACACATTTGTTACATTCTTGTTCTGTATTTTTTCTTTGTTTTTCTTGAGTTTGTCTTAGATTTATGTGCATCATATTTCATTCATTTGGTTATGAATTTGGTTTCATTCATTCTTATCAGTGGATATTACTTCTCTATTAAGATTACATCATACTTACAGTAGGCTGCTGTTTTAGTAACACATACTGGCAATTATGAATTGTTCAATTTCAAATGTGATTTTCAACATGAAATGTTAAACCTTTGCATTAACCAGCAAATCACTGAGGCTTGTGTAATTTGGCTACCTAGCGTACTGTCGTAAAAAAGTAGTTCTCATAGCCCTGTCCATGTCACGTGGCCCTGATGGCAACATCGTCTTTGTTGGTAAGTGGCCACTGCACCTGTACGGCAGGTATGGGAGAGGTTTGCTTCATAATGGGGCCTTTTTTAATCATGCACCGTCTGCTAGATTGAACGCTTCGAAGACCTGCCCCGATCACAAATTAAAGTGGACTGTCTTAGAGAACAGGAAGTGCTCAGTTATTCCTGGTTATTCAAAGGAAACCGGATTTACAATAAGGAAACGTCTTCTGGGCCACATCACAGGATCCTACTTGTCCAAATATTCTGCTCTTTAAGACATTGAAATGTCAGCCTAGGTTGGACTTCTACAGCACAGAAACAAATTTATTTTAGGTAATATATTTTCTTTTTCAGGCTTTTTTACAAATCAGCATGGAAAATGTTTTTGGGAATGAGTTTTAAAATCTTTTAGCATAAAAACAGCTTGCCTCACTCGAATATATGGCTCTTTTGACTTCATACACAGAGACAGACTCCAATGACAAATGCAACACTTGAAATCTACACATTTTATCTGCTGACTTGTAAGTGAGTAATGAAGTCACACACCTGGCCATAGAACAGCTGAGCAGCTGTTCTAGTCCATTAAAATGTGATGAAATCAGTAACTGATATCGTATTCAAAGCTTTACTGTATATACACATACAGTATACTGTAGGTGATTAATTTGTTGTCTCCAATAATTATTTTAAAGTGTTGCATGTGCAGCTCAGACATGTGCAACTATAGTTTATTTATTCGATGCAATACAACTAACAGGGCAATACCAATAACTACTACACACATGCCCTTATACAGTAGATAAGATGCTGTTGATGATAGTTGTTACAACCAACCAGCTGTATTAGTGCTTTTTTTCCATGAACTAGTAACATCTGTCTCTAAGGCTTATTTGGTAAAACAGGCAAAATGGTGATGCATTCATACTTCCATGATATGACTTACAAAAAGGCAATGTATTTATGAGCAAAGCTTTTCACAGCTTCCCAACAAAGTTGGGGCTGACATGGCTATTGCGTGTACAGTATGTGGCAATATCAATGAGAACCATGTATACAAAAACAAGACAGACCAGCAGGAAGATCAAATTTTCCTTAGATGTGTTGCAACAATATGTTTCCTGATGACTAAATTGACTCCTTAGTTACACTTAGCACTGATTGCAAACCAAACGCCATAGTGGCAGTCAGCCATATTGAAAAACACTGCAAGATACTGCACAAAAGGTTTAGTGCTTTTGTTTGTTTATTTTTTTTATCAAAAATTGATGTAATGAAAGTTTTGTTGTTGTGTGTATAGATACAGTAAATTATTAATTTATTAGTCATGAATAGCCTCAGGTAGTGCATCTGAAGCAGCACACATTTAAAATAAAAAAGTACAGGTCTGAGCTAAGAAAATAGTTCAAGTGCAACAGAGTACATGTTAATGATAGTAACATCACATTATATACTGTAGCTCGCCATAATAAGGCAATAAAATGATGTGCCTGCTGAAACAACAGAACTGATGCGTAACTGCGAATGGCCACATGCCAAAACTAATGCAGTGATAATTAGAAACGGTTTGAAGGCCAGCAGTACAGCTTCTATGGTGCAGGTTTCATTATTACAGCATAAGCACTAGCGTGCACCGATACACCCCCACCTCATCAGCCTGAATGAGGGCCGTGTAGCCGGATTCTCCAGAGACTGGCACGGCCGTTTTGTCGCTAGTCTCTAAAAGCAAGAGAGTTGTCGCATTGCGGCCTGCTCTCATTCATCAAGGGAGCTGTGAGCTCGGGATCTGAGAAGGAAAGGTAGCCTGAGAGGACTTGAGCTTGATTTTTCCTGGAAAGCTCTAGCAGATGTACAACACACTGTTGCATTCGCTTTAAAAGGTTTACACTCAGCGCTCTTTCTATCGTGACTGAAAAAGTTCACGCCTAATTGCAGTTGGGTTGTAAGATAGTTGGGGGCTAAGTAGTCCCAGAACATTAATAAATTTTTAATGATGTTTTAAGATCTTACTGCAACATTGATCCTGAGTTATAAATATGTACATTACCACAACTTATTTTGTGGGTAGATTGTTTTGGCAACTAAACCTGTGGTTAAAATTCATTTAAATTTCATTATGGTTCTGGACGATTAAATTGAGGTTTATAGATTTCTATTACAAAAGAATTTAGATTAATTTAAGTATTAAGCAATATACTGTTGTCAAAAATATTATGGTTACCAGGTTGATTTAAAGTTGATTATTTTCCTATAAATGTGCAACTTTTTTTTATTAATTCAAAATATTTTATACATTATTATCCGATAAATCTTTCCGATACATCTTCTGAAACAGGCACTATGAAACAGTTTCAACCAAGTAATATGAATGGAGAAGGTTCTTTTCATGAGTAGTGCACTCGGATGTTTAATCACTCTGCATCACTGATGTTCTAATAACCTTTAATTACACTAAATGTTGCAGTTGCAGTATGGGTAAAAGTAGGTACTGAGGAGAGAGCAGCTGCCTGGCAAAACCCGCAATCACAGAAGCACTTTCAGCAAGAACACACATCTGATGACGTTATGACATCTGAAACAACACTTTGACACCTTAAATATTGCTTCTAAGTTGTTTCAAGTTGCCTCTGTTTTGCTTTATTTATACCTAAGGCAAGCTTTCAAATTAACAAGCTTCTAACATCCTGGAAGTCTGAATACCAAATCCCTCTGTAGCCCCTAATCACAGGCACCACTTGGTGTGTTGATTAACTGAACATCCTACATAGTACCGTTAAGAAAGTATAACTACTTTTATCCCGGTTAGAAACTCGAACTTTTGGTCTCTAACTGTCAGACACCAGCTGTGTCTGTAATGGTTAGATACTTCTGCTTTTATACAACAGCATTATAAGGCTGTAACTACAACCACATGACAGCTGTGCTGATATTCATCGCAACAGCACAGTGGTGATTTTGCTTAATTAAAAATGTTTCTCCTCTTACAATAATACCTATTTGTTTGGTAGTAACAACCCTTTTTAAAAATCTGTTTTTGCTGCACCCCCACCAGAAAGGTCACTATATAAGGTGTTAGTGTAAAAACAGTAATGTATTTGAATGAGCACTCCTGTCAGAGCCTCTTAATATAGAAACTTGTTCTAACCAATTTGATTTATCAGTTAGATTGTAGACACAACATGTCTCTAAATATTACAAACTGCACCTTCAATACCTCTGATAAACATGACAATGATAATCATGATACTGAGGTTTAAAAGGTGTGTATAAAGTTTATAAAGAGTGAGATTTGGATTTTTGGATTCACTTTATTGTCCATTGTGGTGCTTTTGTTATGCAGACCTGTCAACCCTGATTCTGACTCTTTATCAAAAAGCTTTTTTTTAATGGTTTGAGCTCTACAGAATAAAACTGTGAGAGTACTCAGGGCACCCAGGGAACTTAGGGCACAAGGCGAGATACATCACAGGACACAAGCACGCATGCACACACACACACACACACATTACAGGAAATTTGCATGTCTTTTGACTATGGGAGGGACCTGGAATACAGAAGAAAACAGACCCGCCATACCTGAGAAACCTTCCTCACAACCTCTCCAGCGACGTTAAGACCCTGCACAAAGGCACGAGCAGCGATCAACACACGCACCAGTCGGACCCTGAGCTCTCGCGGAGCATCCCCAAATGGATGCAGGGTCTCTGTCTGTTTGGATGCACACTCAAGGAAGTCATCGGAGATGAGGGATGGGTTAGAGGCCTTTAGCAGGCGCTCCAGCAGTCGCATCCAGAACTCATCAAGCGCCTCCTCTAAATTCAGTGATGTGCCACGATAATATCGGCGCAAATCAGCATAGAGGTCACGGAAAACCCCAGCATTAGGTGTGTATAGAGATCCTAGTGCCTTAACAAATGATTCCTCCAACCAGCTCTCAGACCTGTCCAGGAGTTCCAGAAAGTATGCTGTTGAAAAGAAGTTAGAAAACGGAGTCAGTAATCGCTTTAGACAGAACCCCAAGGTCAACAGGGTCAATTAAATTTACAGAGCGCTGAAATTGTATTCAATTAAATTCTTTGGACATCAGTTTTATTCAGTCCACTTTTATATGGAGATTTGTAAAGTGTTGCACTGAAATTAAGTTAGCTGTGGAAGGAGGCTGACTTGAAATTTAGCAAATCTGATCTCTGGAGGTTTTAGATCATTTTAAAGGCTCCATCTGCTGCTAGTGCAAAAAGGATCCATCAGCACTCATGTGTGGTAATATCGTTAAGAGTCAGAAACTGTCTGATCATTACACCTGTAGGAAAAAATGCTAAGTTACTGTAAAACATACAGTATGTGAGCAAGTACGCAATAAGTAAATACTCCAAGTAAGCAAGTAATTAAATCAAAGAACGAAAGAAAGAACAAAAGAAAGAAATTGTTGTAAAAACATGATGAATAGTAAATAAACATCAAGACTTTACAGTGGTGGCAAAAAGTATTAGGACAACATCCTGTATGCCATGTATTGTAGTTCTCCCTGTGTACAATACAGATGATTTCCTTAATGAGCATATTTGGCTGAAGAATTGTGCTAATCAGAATCATCTTGTTTAGTTAATGAATGAAACAAATGTGTGATAAGACTTTACAGTATCCAGTGAACTTCTGTGGCAAATTCTGTACATGAACTTTAGGAAGCAGAGGGAGTGAGTGAGTGAGGAAGGACATATGGAAGGAAGGAAGAAAATAATAATAAATTGGGAAGTTTTGAGAGGTTTGTAATCAGAGACATGAATTTAGGGATTACTTTTTCCATTACTTAAATGAAAGTTATGACTCCTACCGGTAAATACAGTGGTGGCCAAACATATGGACACAAAAGTGAAATTTCATGTTTCAATAAAATAGTGGCAATCAAAATAATAAGCATAATTTGTTATTTTATGCAATGAAATTGCTATACAACAATCAATATTTAGTTTGAAGTCCTTTATTTCTTCAAAACCTGCTAGATCCCCTTTTTAAAAATGTTTTTGATTTGCACACCCACCAGACAGGTCATTATATAAGGTGTTAATGTAGAAACAGTAATGTATTCGAATGAGCACTCCTGTCAGAGTTGTTCTAACCAATTACATTTATCAGTACCTGATCTGTCTTGATACTTTTGGCTCCCACTGTAGTTCACACACAAGTCTTGATTTTTATTTATCTTTCATCATCCTTCATTATGTTTACATGAAATTATTAATACATTATAGCAGCAGTAAGCATTTCAAACACCACCCTCTTTCTCCCTCATATTCTTGAAGTTAATAAGGTAAAAAAAAATCGCAGTTTGTCATATTACTGAGAAACTGGAAATAAGTGCTAACACTAGAGACTATCAATTCTAAGAAAACCTCACCACAATTAGATCAGTCTTTATTAAATAACTTTTTAAAAATCTGTTTATTATTTGTCTTATGTAGGTTATGTAGGTCATCTGCTGTATACGTCCCTGTGAATGAGTTGTTACTATAGAAACTATCATTTTTTACCGAGTGCATTGATATAAAGCTGTGATTACTTTACTGTCAGGGCTGTTGTTACAGAAAATTAATTAACAATGTCAACTTCAGAATTCAAGAAGTTGTGGGTTAAAACAATAAAAAAATTATTAAATGTCTAATACTCCGCAGGAGATGTCGGCTCATGCAGACATATATTCCTCACACACATACAGTTCAGAGTAGTTACTGAATAATATGTTAGAAGATGAATAACAGAATAATAAGCTGAACTGTTCAGGGTAATGTTTATGCATGTTATAAATTGCTTCTGTTGACAGCCTTCAAATAAATAGCATTGTGAAATGTTAAAATGTTCAAGTGCATTGTATAAACCTTTGATCAAACATAAAATAGAATATTTTCTCTGACTCATGCTGCTTGCACAAATACTTCAAAAATCTGACTGTCACTGCCTGGAAAGTTTTTAAAGTGCTCATGGTAAACACATGTGTGTGTCTTGGGAGCAGATGAAAATATTTGCGCTTTGTCCTCCAGCTCAAACACACTCCCGCAGGAGAAACAGCGAGTGCTGGATTCGAGCTGCCAAACTTGCTTTGAACAGATCAAAGCTGAAACTTGTTTTCTGTCTGAGACTCAGACGGCATTTCAGTAGTTCAGCTTTGGGAGGATGAGTAACGTGGTATTTTAAAAAGCTGATTTATTTTGTGACTGAAATAAATTTTTTTAAATGTAAAAATAAATAAATACTTGGACAATGAAAGTATACGCTAAATTACAATCATACAACTGCTGATAGCTCTTCCTTAGCAGGTATTTTTGACTGAGTAGATCAATAAAGGTTTGAGATATTCTACCTGCCTTTGTGTTTTCTTAAAATCACTTGTCTGTTAAGTATCATGTGTAGTAGTAATTCAGAAACTCTTTCCTTTCGACCAGTACTTAATAATTAGCAGGCTTCTTCTGTGTTTTGGTAATTGTTAGCTGTCAGCTAGCTGCGCATTTATGCTATCAAGTGACAAGTTGCTTGTTTTAACTGTTGTTAGATTTACTTTATCAGACCATGTGTGATTTTTAGCAGATTAGCAGACATGACACTCATTTCGGGCCAAAACCCTAAGGGAAGACAGTGCTAACCATACCAAAATTCTAATAAAATGTAATCGAATTGACTTCAATCTCTGCACATTTATTTCCAATATTAGTATTTATTATTTTTTATTGTTTTTATCTGAGATTTTCCTGATTCTCTCTCTAATTTAGTCATAACCGTCATTAGCGTACTACTCCATCAAGGCGACAACTACCAGTCAGGCAGGGCCAAAGTCTATCACGTGTTTCCTCAACGCCACGTGACGCTAGCCAATCACATCTTGTCGAACTGTTCACTCATGCACTGTTGGGACCGACGTAACACACTCGGAGGATAGCGCTATCCGCTCCTTCCACTTGCATGAGCTCACAGACACCCATGATTGGCTTAGAGTGCCTACCTTCTGAGACACCTCGGCCAATCAGCTCTCTCTAAGCTCCTGGCTATGAGAGACTACAGCATCACCAGGGATTCAAACTTGCGATCACCCAGGATTCAAACATGAACGGGAGGATAGAGCGAACTTGTTACTGCTGTGCCACTGGGGGCCCTCTAAGATTATTGTTTTCTTTGGAATGTCTCCGTACACATTTAATGATGGTATACTGTAGGATCAGGGGTGGCCAACCCTGGTCCTTGAGAGCCACAGTCCTGCATGCATTACAATTATCCTTGCTTTACTTACTGCTGATTACCTGCATCAGGTGTGTTCAGTCAATCAGGAGCTGAAAGGGTGAATTGGTATCCTCCAGCTTCTGATTAATAAATGTATGGATATACATCTTCCTTTTCAGAGGCAAGCACTAGATTAGAATTTATGTGCATGAAATAACTAAAGTTGTATGTTTAAATATTTCAAAAAGGTCATACTACATCCCCTGAAGCACACTTGGCCTGAGAAATCATTTGATTTACTTTCGGTTTATTGCGTTAAAGATAATTTACAGTATGAAACAATTTTAAGAAAGAAATTCTCAACTTGTGTGTCACTTGCAGGTACATACGTCGAAATCTTTGTCATTCACTAGTATGAACATAGAGTGAGAGGGTTGTCAAAAGATTTACCTAGGCAGCTATAGTTAGTTTAGATTTGGTAGGGTCATAAAACTTACAATTTTAAAGAAAGGGACAATTGTGCCAGCATACAAACTAAATCTAATATCATATAGTGATTTTACTTTGAATATAGTTGTTTATTGCTGTAAAATTATTAGCGAGGGCTTTAAAAGAAATTAAATTTGGCATGAATTCATTCAGGCTTATGTTATCAGTGGAGGTTAGCATCTGTACCAATTTTCCTGCTGCATTTTTTTTGACATTTGACATTTTTTTGACATTTAAATAGTATACTATTTCAATTAGCTTAATTTTCAAATGATTATATTTGTAATTTCTTTGTGATATTTTAAACACGAAATAACATTTTAATTCCAGTCTATGCTTTTTAAATTATTTTTGATTTAAGTTTATTCTAGCACATACCTGACAGACCTTAATCTCCTATTAAAGCACATACATGTATAAAACACACAAAATATTACCAAAATCCTGGCTTCTCATGAAAGTTCCCGACCACAAAGGCTCCTGCTAGCATTCTGATCATTACGGCCGGATGCGATACGGTTGGTCTATCTTAGCTGATCACATTTTAATGGGTCACTGCTGAGGAAGGCCATGAAAAGCCACATGGTGGGAGAGAGAGGGAACATTTCCGTCCCCACTTTAATCTGCACTTACTGTGACAAAAAGCAGGAGAGAGTGTGTGCTTTAAAGTGCTCACCTTTCACCCTTTGCTGTTCGCTTAGCCAGGTGCTAAGCATAAAAACACTAAGCAAAAACAGATGGATGCTTTGATGGTTAAATATATAAAGATCGGTGTCAATCCCAAGTTCTCTTACAACTCAGCCTCTCTGCTGCCCTCTGTGTCTGTATGTGTGTGTGTTTGTGTGTGGGTGGTTGAATTACACTGTGTGTTACTCACTGTCAAAGTTCCTGTACTGGGCGTTCAGGGAAGCCTGAATAGAGCGTCCTGCCTCTCTCACCAAGCCCTCAAATTCTCTACGACTCAGGTTGGACAGCGTCTCCTCCATGGCACTTGTGCAACAGGTGTAGCCTTGAGGACACACTCGCAGATGCTCACCTGCCAAAATAGAAAAATGACTCACATTCAGTCTCTTAAGCATATTTTTAAACTTGATAGTTACTTATAAAGCATTAGATTTGTCAGAATTATTACAGACGCTACAGGTCCAAAACAAAGGTAGAAATGTGTTATTACCTAATAACTTTTTTCTGGCTTTCATAAGCTTTTTGAGTTTAATATATTTTACTTGGTTTATGCCTCTGTAAATCTAAAGAGAGTCCACACCGCCTTCACTGAAACTGAGGCACAGAGACTACGCCAAGGTAGATAAGACCGCATGTTATGCTATCTATCATACTACAGTTTCTTTGTCCTTCTAAGTCTCTCTCTCCAGCATGCACACTTACCTGTACACTCACACACACACAAACATGCATACTGTACATACGTGTTATCTACAGGAGTATCTTTATAGACTGCTAAAGTGTGAGGGTAAATTGTGTACCATTTTATTTATCTACAGTTTAGTACAGGGATCAGAGAAAAAAAATGTCTGTTGCTTTTACCAACAGCCCCCAGAACTGTCCTACAGGCCTCCATACATCTGCTGCTAAGTGACAAGACATACATTAGGATCATTTCCTCCAGAGTGCACCCATCCTTTATTTCTTAAGAGAAAATAGAGATAGATATAAATGTTCAAAATGGGCTAAACCATAAAAGTCTTAAAAGCGCAATGCTTTTAACTACACAGCACAGTAAAGCAGTTGTTTGATATTGCAATAAATTGATATGAAACCACGGCACTCTGGTAATTCTCAAGTCTGAAGGGTCTGACTGTAATTGGCTAATTCCAATGATATAAAGAGCACAATGAATTTATTCTAAAAAAAAATTATTTATATAGTAACAAAACAAATACAGGATCTGTAGGTGAATAAATTAATCATTTAAATAGGCATGCTATTATTTATCATTTTGTAAAAGTATATGGTTGTCTTCATTTCTATATAACAATTATTATTTAAAAATACATGTATTTTTGTTTTATAAGTATTGACCAAAAAGGACAAATAGGACATAGTAAGTCCTATTACATTTGAAATTAATACTTAGATTTTTTTGTAAAATCATAATTTGTCATTTCTCTTGTTTATTGCTGCTTTTTGTTATTACATTTTGTAACTTGTTGTGGCATAAGAGAAATAAAACTGATGCCCCGTGTGTCTCTTTGGGATGAGTCTGGTGTCTAGGGATGACTCTCTACCTAGAAGACGGTTCTGGCCTCGACTGGTGTTGGCAGCTGTTTCTCTGAGGACTTGACAGTTCGATAGTT
>JAQMYL010000007.1:14132608-14144518 GCA_030014365.1 Clarias pachynema | reverse complement strand
CACTTCGGCGGCAGGGATGCGAAGGCGGGCTCGACGCGGAAGTGAAGGTGCCGCGAGCTCGTTCACGCGCTGTCCTCGCTGCTGTTATGATGATCTTTTGGACCACCTAGAGGAGTTGTCATGATGCCCCTGGGGAAACATTGGCAGGCTGATGCCCCCTGTTCCTCCCTGTAGTTCTCATAGTGCTTTACACGCTTCTGCTAACCTTAGAAATGACTTTTTTGGCTTATTGTTTTAAGTTTTTAAATAACTTTTAAAAACCCATAGGCTATTTCTGTTCTTAAAGATCTTAAAGCATTAATTGTGACAAATGTGCAAGGCAAGTCCATGACCTTCTAGTATTAAATTACTACAGTAGATGCAAGACTAAAAACCTCATGATGGAGATGAGTTACTGTTTCCACCCCAAAGTTGCCAATCTTCCTAGGAGTGGATGTCCCAGCACATTAACAATAGGGTTAGACACTGCAACCCTCAGAGAAATACTAAAACCCAAGAGCCACATATCTCAGGCTATACAGGCCTCACTAGTGTTAGAGCGGAGATATTTTGGGCTATATGTGGGCTATATATTTTGGGAGATATTTCAGAGATAGTTTGGCAGCCACAGGACCTAGGCACCTATACTAGGGGCTAATGTGAGGCCGTCTGTCTGACAGCCAAAACTCAAAATTCGGTCATGCAACAGGACAATGTTGCAAAGCACACCAATAAATCTACATCAAGGTTTTCCAGACCCATTTATAATGGACCTTAACAGAGCTGTGCATAAGCATATGCCCAAAAACCTAAATGAACTGAAATAGTATTGGAAAGAAGAATTGGCCAGAATTCCTCCACAATGATGTAAGAGACTGATAAAGTAATACAGGAAATTATTATTTCAAGTTATTGCTGCTAAAGGTGGATCCACAAGATACTGAATCAGAGGGACATTGCCTGCATCCTTTTTTTTTTTTGGCTTTAACTTTTATACGACTATATGCGATTCCTCCTTAATTTGCTGGAGTTTGCAAGTATTAGTGTTACCTCTTTTAGTGCTTCTGTTGCAGATGAGACAATGTTATGGAATATTCTGTGCTTTACGCCTCATAACATCATGTGCAGGTAATAGTGACATTTCAAACTTTCTAATTAATAGCTGTACCAGGTTGAATCCAAAATAGCATAAAATAGAAAGCTAGTGCACTATGTAGGATGTACAATCACTTGTGTATAAGCATTACTGTTCCCACCACAAAGTTGCTAATCGTCATAAGAGTGGATGTCCCAGCACATTCACAACAAGGTTAGTCCATGCAATGCTAACACAAAAAAATACCCCTAAAAAACAAAAGCCACATCTCAAGCTATATACTGTATGCCTCACTGAGCATGTTAAGTGTTAAAGTCCATGATAGCACAATTATAAGAAGACTGAACAAGTACAGTTTGCTTGGAAGGGTTTTTCAGGAGAACCATGGAAGCACAACTGAGCTTTGCAAACTACAAACTACTCTTAACAAACTACAAGGCTTCTGCAAGAAAGTATGGACAGATGAGAAAAGTGGAGTTGTTTTGCCTTAATGCCAAGTGCTCTCTTTGGTGAAAAACCAAACAGCATTTCAGCAGAAACAAAAATTCTGTTGCATGGAAGCATGATTACCTTTAATGCTGCTGTTGTAAATTAATTAACAGCTTCTAACAAATCAGATTAGAGAACTCAGCAGTACTATGGCAAACTTTTTCAGAAATCACTGTGACTTGTTATGATGAGCTCTAACGCTTCCCTTCAAATATTTAGGAGTCATCATAATCACACACCTATAACAAATACAGAGTCTGATTTGACTTTAACTCAAAATGATTCACCAAGGCTTCTCCACATCTCAGTGAATGTTAGGAATGTGGCGCCTTTTTTTTTTTTTTTTTTATCTCTTCACCCTTCACATTCAAATTTCTAAGAGCCAAACTTGAGCTTTGTTTATGTTGAAATAACCAAGGGGCAATGTGTATGTGTGAGCCCTTGACTTTCTCGACTTCTTTCACACACTCACAGATCGATATGACAGCATGCTGGATGTGAAAGGTTTTTGTTGCAGAACTCCGTCTCCTTGACAACAGGCGCATTTTGAAAGCCTAACCTCATCAATTGGGCTTTGCAGCAACTCCGGCGGTCTGAGGAGATCAGCGTGGAGGCTCATTTAGAGAAGGCCAAACAGCAGGCTAGACATATCGCTCACTGTGTCTGAACACGCAGGCCTTACACTTAAACCTTCAATAATACCACACCACCGCTGTGTCTACTTCATCCTGACAAAGCTTATACAACATAACTCACAAGGAGAAAAACATGGGTGTGAGTGAATGAGTGTGTGTGTGTGTGTGTGTGTGTGTGTAAAACAAAGGGGATATTGAGAGAAAACCTACTTTTTAAAGAACGAAAGGTTTGAATATTATATACACACTGCCAGGCCACACACTTTTATATTTCGCTTGACCACTATTAGCTTTGATAATGGTGCACAAGGTGGTGTCCTATTCCTCTGTGAAAATCATACCTGGTACCCCCAGAACTATTCTTCCACAATTTTAATCCTGGATTATCCCTGTATGCATCAAGAAAAAATGAAAAAATGTGATAACCTGGTCATTCAGTACATTCAGGTCATCCTTTTTTTGCCACATAATGTTGCTTAACCTGGATCTGATCAACCCCAGATCATAAAACTGCCCCCAGAGGCTTGTACAGTGACCACTACAAATGATTTGTGTGCATTGCTTCATGCACTTCCCTTTTTGCCCTGATGCATCCATCGCCCTGGAATAGGGTCAGTCTAGATTCAGCAGACTACGTGACCTTTTTCCATCGCTCCAAAGTCCAATCTTTATGCACCCCAGCATACAGGAGTCGTACTAACCTGTAATTTTCATAGGGCCACAAAGCTATTTAGTCCCAATAGTTCTTATCACATTATGTGTGTGGAAATGCTTTTACTTTTACTATTAAAAATACCTGTGATTTCTTCTGTCAAATCTTTTACCATACAACTTCACCGTGTGTTTAAGTGAACTCTGACTACAGTCATTCATGATTTTTCTGATCACATCTCATTAGCTGTACTTCCAAGTTATAATAATGTGTTAACTCCAGTAATTTCAGCAATCTCCTGCTGTTTTCTACCTGCTTAACAGCTTTTCCACTCACTTGCTGCAGATTTGCAGATGTGTTGGCTGCACATCAATTAGATGCTCTACTGAATTGAAATCTGGTGGCTGTGGAGGCAATTTACAGTGAACATGTTAGGTTCAAGAAACCATTTTGAGATGATTTTAGCTTTGTTACAAGGCACATTATCCTGTTGTCATGAAGGGATGAACATGGCCAAGAACAATACGAAGGTAGGCTGTGGCATTTAAATGAGGCTCAACTGTTACTAAGGTGCCCACACCATTACACCACCAATAATAGCAGCCTGAATCATTGATAAAAGGAAGGATGCATCCATGCTTTCATGTTGTTTTACGTCAAATTCTAGCCCTACTAATGAGCCCATGTGAATTATAGCCTCAGTTTCAGGTTCTTAGCTGTAAGGAGGGGTACCCGGTGTGGTCTTCTGCTGCTGTAGCCAATCTGCTTCAAGGTTCAACATGTTCAATGTGTTCAGAGATGCTCTTCGGGCATTTCTCGCTTGTAACGAGATGTTATTTGAGTGAATGTTGTCTTTCTATCAGCTCAAACCACTCTGACTTCTGGCATCAACAATGTATTTTCCCCCAAAGAACTGCAACTCACTGTATATTTGCTCTTTTCCAGACCATTCTCAATAAATACTAGAGAAGATTTTGTGTAAAAATCCCAACGCATCAGTTGTTTGGTAAAATTCCAATGCTCGGGTTAAACTTCAGCAGATTGTCTTGGGCATGTTTACATGCCTAAATACACTGAGTTGCTGTTGTGTAATTGGCTGATTAGATGGTTGCTTTAATGAACAGGTATACCTAACAAAGTGGCTGGTGAGTGTATACCGCACATAAATAAATACACTGGACAGGAGCTTGTGTATTCATAAAGAAAAATAAGAACCTCTTTGTCTAACAAATGACACATGTGGGAGAGTTGTGGGAATGACTCAAATTATTTTGCATTCTTCCCACAGCTAGTGATGGCCAGCATACACTCAGATGCAGAACACAGCGATGACTATGCAAGAGATCACAGTTACAAAGCTTTAGGAAAGAATGTGTAAACCCACAAATCTATTCAAGATCAACAGGACACAGTGTGAATAAGTCACAGGAATAAGTAATCTTCCCCATCAAAAGCTTTTGATAAGTCTATAAAAAAAGGAGCCATAGGTCTCTTAATTTGCCTTTTTGGTAGAAGGAGTCGTAAATAACTTGACTCTACAAAAATTGCAGTTACATCATATTCTTCATCCACTGAAGCGAGAAAAAAATAATAGCCTTTTGGTGTAGACTCGTCCTTGCAGGGCAGAAATTTACTGTGCCTTCTAAAAAGGATTTGCCCCTGGGAATGAGCAGTAAAATGCTTGTTTCTCAACAGCTTTTAGCACATATTGGTGCAATGTGTAAATCACCCCATTGCATAATTCACTCTCAGACATATGAGGAATGTGATTCAAGAATAAGGATGAAAGTTCATGGATGTATGCTTCATGTGACCAGACCACTGTGTGTTTGAGAAAGTCGGCACAATGAAATAAACTTTTCCATAGACTAAAAAGCCAAAAAACTTCAAAGCTTAACAAAGATTAAAGGTCCAACAAAACCACAGAAGATAAAACATACTGTAGTTTGTCATAGTTTCATGACAAAGACATAATTACATAACTTAGACCTATTTAGTGACTCTGTATGAAACCTGAGAAACGGGAGCATTAAGTGTGCATCTTGTCAGGTCCGAGATGAAATTGACATAATGGCTAATACTGACTCCTAGTTCACACGATAAAAGTCACCCAATTACTGTCTGTGCACCTGAACGCTTCCTTTTCCTCTCTCTCTCACACACACTCACACACACATACACACACACACACACTCTCGTAGTCACAACTCCTGTTCATAGTTTAAGCTTTAAATCTCAATGTAATATCAAAGTGTCTGACCCTGTTTTCCTTTTCCTGTTCATGTTTTTGCATAGCCTATTTAACACTATTTGCCAATCGCCTGTGTCTATTTAATAATTCCAATTTCTGGTTTACATGTTTGGTTTTGGTTGCGTCAGGCTGCAATTGTACCCTCTGCTCTGTTGTGTATCAGCTTTGTGGTTTTACATTAAAACACAAAATGAGTGAGGGTAGTAAGAGAATGTCAATTTATGTGGGAATAATATAAGAAGAATAAAACATATCAGGATGTGCTAATAATGGGGAGAACGTCAGCTTCAGGGTGGCAATAGTCACTCACCCCTTTGTTGATAATCCTCCTATAACATCACAGCACAAGTTCTTAATGACCTAAATCCCTAGTGCCAAAAGTACACAGTAGGTATATCCAGACAGTTCTTGACAAACTACAAAAACTAACCAAGTACATTTTGGCTTTTCCTTAAATGTTTCTGCGTCAAACTCCATAAACGAGGAGAAAAGAATAATCACATGCCACCAGTGTTAAAGTGTTAAAAATCAAGAACTGGGAAAATAGCAATAAAAATTGTCCAACAAGAGGTCAAAAGGAAATTTGAAAAAAATAATCAGTACTTGTCCCAAACAATTAACAACTGTTACTTAGGAAGTGCAAAAGAACCAGCTGGTACAGAGCTATGTATACGAGAAAATTAACTGAAACAGTGGCAGAGGCATATCGGACAGCTGAAAAAAAAATCAGGAGACTCATGATGCAGAAATAGAAGAACAGCAACATCCAAGAACAGAGTAGAACATTTCCTACAAAGAGAGCTGAATGCGAACAATGAGATTCCAAATCCATGACTAGGTATGCTCTACCAGTCACCAGATACTGAGACATCATAACTAGATGGTCATTAAAAAAAGCAATATTAAGACAACAGTATTAAGTATTAACACCTGAAAACAGTTAAAAATCCTTTGCATGGTTCAAGCCCACAGAATAAAAAAAAAAGGGGGGGGGGGTATTGTCCTGGAGGGAACCCAAATCACAGAGATAGATAGGCTGTGGACATGGAAGCAGAGGATGAGCTTGCGGGTCCAAACGGATAAATCAGTAATAATAGATAAGAAGCAGAAAACAGCAGTGGTGATAAAGTGGAGATTCCAAGTGATCGCAAAATATAAGGCAGGATATACAGTTGGCTGGGGAAATACCAGGGACTGAAAGAGGAATTAAAAGGAATTAAAATTAAAACCAAAGTTTTCCCACTGGTTATTGGAGCACTTGATTTGATGACCCCAAAAAAGTTCGGAAAAAAAAAACAGCGGTTACAAGAGTTTCAACAATGATGTCTTGGTGTGGACATGTATAATCATAAAAGTAGCAGTACGTTGAAACTGCTGAACAGAGTGGAAATGTTGAAACAAGAAGCAAGTTGTTCAGTAAAGATTAATTAAAAAGAGAAAGCAAAAGGATGTGTAAGTTGAAATGTAAACTAGGAGATACTAACTTAACCCTGACCAGGCATTTACTAAGAATAAATGAATTAACATAAATGCATAGTATAAAAACTATTGTTCACATTAATGCATATAGTCTGGTCTTTTTTGTTTGATTATGCATAACCCTGCTGCAATGTCAAGAATAGTCAAGTAGGTCCAGTATTCTGTGAAACTACACACTGTTTAAGGAACGTAATGTACCCATATCCTCTGGACTTTCCCCTGCCTCTTCCCCTTTGCTGAGGCAAATTCTGCAGACACACACTGGACCACTTGACAAGGGAGGGGCATTGCTGGGTCATAAGGCGCAACCAGAGCGTCTGGTTTTAATGGAGCAATGGAAGACATTACAAAAACGGTCCTCAGAGAGCCGAGCGGAACGGCCAGGGTCACCTCTCAAACACAGCTGCTGGAGGAAAAGACTCGATATCGGCAAGTCAAAGCTCTCTTTAGAGTCACCCAATGAGACATGCAGGGAGATGGACCAAAGCACAAAGTCTGGGTTAGTGAGGGAGAAATTAACAGTAGGTTTACATTATAATCCAGTGGGACAGTTTTTTTAAAGCAGGGCTTTGCAGGCTATAATTGATAATAACGAAACAACTACATGTTATTCCTGAATTGTCTGTTGTCTGGATTGTATCCTGTAGAAGATTTAACCACATGCATTTCCAATAAACAAATGTGTCCCTGGTTAGTCAGATTCCTGTATCACACCTTAATATGTAATTCTTCCATTACATTTAACCACCCACTCCCTACAACCTCTAAACACATGTAATCTCATGGGAAACGTAGTTTAGCTCACACACACATCCAGTCCATTTTTTCACATTCTATCCAATCATTTTGAAAGTTGAGGACAAGCAAGAAAAACAAATACAGTATGTAGGGCTCATTATTGCTGAGAAACAGAGTCTTGCTAGTGAGCAAATATAAGAATAACATGTTGCATTAAAATGATTTCCCAATTTTTATTTTACTAATATTTTTAATCCACTATATGGAGATATGCTTGGATCATCAATGCACTTAATGGACCTTTTTCATCTACTCCTGAGCAATACATTGATATAAATATACTGTACTGTAGTTTTTACAATGCATGCTAAAAACACTGAATGCATACTGTACAAGTTACATGAGCAAAACAAATGTAATTTTCTGCCTACACAGCTACACCAAAATCAACAACCCAGTTATCACAAAAATAATACTAATCTTTATTTCATCTGCATTACTGATAATAATACATCTGATCTAAAAAGCAATCTAGGCTAGGTACCTAGGGGATATTAATAAGACTGTTCTGGTTATGTTTTTTTTAATATCACTTTTTTTGGCAACACATTTGAATAAAGGATTTGAATGGTAAATGTGATTTGAAGAGACAGATGTATTTTCCTCACATAACATCTGGTGGAAATGCATGTCAGGTTTTCTGAAGTGTTTCATGATCAGATTTGCATATTTAGTGCTTGGCATTGAGTCTTCAATAGTCTTGATTTTATTCCATCCTGAGCCTAATAAACATGTGGCTTTGCTTTAGGACGTGGTACTGGTGAGAGATCTGAGATGTCATTAACCGCCATCTGAAAAAGACATATGTGTACAAAATGAGTTTTTACCTGATTAAATCTCTCCAGTGTCTCTTTGGCCTCGACTAAAACTGGGTCCAGACCTCTGACCTTAATCTCAGGGTTTAGTCTTTGGGCCTGGAGGCCATTCCCAACCACAGAACCTGTGTAGCTGAAAAAGAAAAAAGAACAAACAAAAAGTGAATATCGGAAACTTTTAATTAATATTATTCTCTTTATTCAAGAATGCTGCAATAATGATGATGTAACTAACACGTGACTTATATATTCAATTCGGTCCTGTTGAGGAAACAAAATGACTTCAATTCCAAGACACAGCATAGCAAAGGAAAGGCATTTCGGTTGTTCAATACTTTTCTTTGGGCATGTGAGGATTAAACGCTAGGGGACATTCTGTTTTATTAACGACTCAACTATAGTGAACTTGAGGTAGATGAGCTGCAGCTGCAGATGAGCACACCAAGTTCCACACAAGTGATATCAACTACAGTGTGCTGTAATCAAGCAATGTTACTTTTACCACTCCAAAGATTGGCAGCAATTTGTCAACAATTACAGTTTATCGTACCTAACCCTTTCTTTGATTTGTTGTCATGTTTTTGCCAAGCTCTCTTTAGAGGGTAAAGGGTAAAAAAAAAATTACACATCAAAGGGTAAAAAAAAATTCTAAAGGGTAAAAAAAATTACACATCATACTTTATATAAATTTATTGTATACATACAATGTTGTGGAATGACCACAAAACAAGTTTGTTTCTGTCATCACTCATTTTCTAGCAGCTATAAAAAGTCATTTCTCCATCAATCCCTGTTTTGTCTCTTGCTTGAATTTAATATGAAAAAAAGCAACAAAACAAAAAAAAAGTCTTGTCATATTAGAGAGAAACAACAAAGCATAAACTCCTCTGTCCTGAAGATATTACTGTGTGTGAAGACTTAGTTACAACTTTTGCTCTGACACTGTGTACTCCTTACAAAAACCTAAATATACATTTATATGTTATAGAAATAATTAAGTAATTCAGTAAGAACACCTTTTGACCAATCAGAATGCATAACTGAAAAGTTGTATAAATTACTTTGCTGATGCTTTAGTATCATACAATTGCAAAGAGGTAAATACAGAATATGAAAAGTCATTTTTTTCACGAGCAAACAAACTAGGCATTTAAACTCCAGCCCACCTGATTTTTCAGTCTAATTCAATGCAGTTCAGTCTACAATTTCAGTGACTCAATGATTAATGATGACATTAATGGCGTGCTCACCATGATGCCTGAAGGCACAACAGTTCTGCAAATCTAACTATTGACCTTGTGGCCTCTTCATGGAGATCGAGAGAGGGAAGGCAAGTGGAATATGTTTGACACGGGTAATAAGACTCATATGAGCTGCTGGACTAAATCGTTACTCAGTAATGTGAAAAGAGAAGAGCAGCAAATCATTAGGTAAGACCCGGCGGCATAGCTCTCACTGAATTGACTTGGGCATGTAAATTAAGAGACAAGATTGACATGTGGACACAACTCCAGAGTTCCAAATACCTTTCTCATTACTCTAGATAACTTCCCTAGACAGGATTCGGTCACCTTCTCATAAGTTCTATTAGCTGCGCCAGGCAACATAATAACACAGTGATATCATAGTGAAATGGGCTCGTCAAAAACAATGATGCAACTGCATTCTGATGGGAAGCAGGCCAGCTTACTGAGCGGAGCTGAATGCGGCCAAAACAAATAAGGTCATTGTTGATTTAAGAAGGCGTAAATGGAATGACACTCCAAGAATCTTGACTAATTCAGGTTCATTAGCCTTGCAGAGGTGTGAGATACAACCAGGTCAAAGATTTCACAAAGTGTCATAGTCATCTCTTTGGCAGTTTAATATCAGCCTACTTCAGAAAATTGGGACTTAAAACTTTACTGCAACACTTCCCATTTAATTATGTCTAGGGAAGACTAACAATTAGATCCAACTATTTCAGAAGTTGTGTAGTGATATAGAATAAAAGCTCAGGACAGGAAGGAGTGCCTTCTGCATATTTTCCAAACAGTTCCATCCATTGTGGATCAAATTATCGTTTTGTTCGCATACTTTCCTATATCTTTTTCTTACAGTACACCATTAAGGTCCAGATATAGCATACAGGGGATCACAGCAAGCAATTAAAAAATACTGTTGTTGTTGGTCTGTTCCCGGCATTGGGACGCCACAGACCATCCGCTCCGCACATACAAGCTTGGCACAGGTTTTACGCCGGATGCCCTTCCTGATGCAACACTCCCATTTTTTTATCCAGGCTTGGAACTGGCACTGCATCCAATATCTGGTGTTTGGGCACTCACTGGGAATCAAACCTTGGCTTTCCGCATGGCCACCTACCACTAAACCAACAGTGCCCTAACATTAAAATAATACTGTAGTGGATTTAATCACCATTAAAAAAGTCTGACTTTAAGCAAGTCATTTTTTTTAAAACAATTGTTCATAGCTTTTGTAGCAGATTCTCTGTTGCAGACGCTCTCATGTATTATTCAGCTGAAGGCGAGTTGTTAAAAATGGAGAGAGTTTCAACAAACTTGTGAATTTTTTTATATATATTTTTTATTATTTAACCTCTCTGGTTAAAATGTGCAGAAGTGCAGTGTTGGTTGTTAAAAATAGTCAACAACAAAAACAGAATGTTTGCTTATAGTTAATGATTAGAAAGGAAAAAAAACTGATAACCTCAAATTCTTGTTTTTGGCTGAGAGAAGTTTAACTTGGTGTGCTCATCTGCAGCAGCAGCTCATCTACCTCAAGGTTGATGTTTCTGCTGAGGAGGCTGAGATGCTTTTCTACTCATCATGGTTGTAAGGAGTGATTATTTGAGTTACTATAGACTCCCTGCCAGGTCATACCAGACTAGTCATTGTCCTCAATCTCTCTCATCCATAGTGAATTTCAGCCTACTGTGCCTCCTCTTTTTTTTATTTGTTTGTTTTTAACGCCCTTCACTAGAAACTGTTGCATGTATAATTCCTAAGAAAATGGTGGTTGCTAATAGACTCTAACCAGTTATTATGGCACCAACAAACATGCCATGACCATAAGCAACAGAGATCATATTTTCCACATTCAAAAAAAGTTTTTTATGTGAACTTGATTTAAGCTTTTAAATCAAGATTTTAAAGCTTTTGAGTTGTACAAGATTGTATGTGTTGTGCTGCTGCTACATCATTAGCTTTTTTGCTGCTTAAACATTTTTCATATTTTTTTAAACTGTGCACTAACAATAACTTAATTTTTTGTGCAATAGCAACTTTGCAACACCATTTTAAACTGCGCAATATTACCTAGTGCAATTAGTTTGAAAGTGTAACTACTGTATTGATAGTTTCTTTCCGTTTGTATTTATACACTATCTATATATGTCTCTACTTTGCATATTTGCATATTTATTACATACATATTTGCACATTTTCTCCTTTGGTGCTGTAACCAAAGAAATGTAAGAAATTTCCTCACTGTGGTATGAATGAAGGTATATCTTATCTCAACTTAAATAAGTAGCTGTACAAATGTTCTTTTCAATGTGATATCTTATATAGATTTTTTTTAAGTATTTACCTTGAATACATGTATTTAAAATCAATCAAAAAGTTTCTTAGTTTATATCAGAGGTGTCAAGTAACGAAGTACAAATACTTTGTTACCTTACTTAAGTAGAAATTTTTGGTATCTATACTTTACTG
>JAQMYL010000007.1:14119272-14132508 GCA_030014365.1 Clarias pachynema | reverse complement strand
AAAGAAGTCTTTTTAAACCCTAGTATCCATACTTCTACTCAAGTAATGAATGTGAATACTTTTGACACCACTGGTTTATATGCAGTATATTACCTAACTTCTGAAAAATATGTATGTTTCAACAAGCACATCTACCATACAGCTCCCTGTGTAGGTGAAATATTACAGCCTGTACAGCTTACCAGAGATTATGTGATGGACCTTTCTCAGTACTGACGTTACTGTGTTAAACAGCTCTGTGTCACTGCTTGGTTGAAAACCAGTCCACCAAGCAGAAATATCCAGCCCACAGTGGTTCTGTGGTCCAAAACTTACCACAGATTAAGGGTTAGAAGATGACTAACAAATCATGCATGGAAAAACATGAGCAATGGTCTGTATCAGTACAACATCAAGGGTCATTCAAGGTCTTCTTTCTTTTTAAAAGGGTAAAATAAATTGGACAAAGTCTTTCATAAAAAGACTTTAAAGTCTCATTAATTTGCTTTGGATCTCAAGTTATGACTCCAGATGGAGACACAATTTCACTAATTGCCCTTTAATGCGCCAAGCCAGCAGTTTTTTCACCCCACTAATGGAATGACTGCTTCAGTCTCATAAGGCTCTCTGAGGCCTTTTTAAATGATTGTTTATCATACCAGGCTCATATAAAGGCCAAGGCCTGCTGTATTCCCCAGCTCAATGTTCTGGTAAAGCCAGCCTTTCAAATGTTTTTCAATTTAAAAACTAAGCATAAAGCTTGGCTTTAACTTACATTAATAACAAAAATACTTGCGAAGACTTAATAAGAAAATATATAATAATTACAGATCAGATTAACACAATCTGGCTACAAACAAATGACAGGAAAAGGGTGGAGCCAGGATTAGACCTGAAGTAAATTCACCAGATTGATGAAATCAGTATAATGTCACATTTATAATATTTCACTTTCTGTATTACATATAGAGATCAGAAAGTAAGCTATAAGCTAATACATGCATGGTCTCATAACATTTATAATCAAATAGCAAAAAATATATATATATTAGTCAGACTCAACCACCTTACATGTGGAAGAGAATGTGCAGCTAAAAACAGCAGCCAAAGATTTTCTGCCTTTTTGTAGAGTGTGCAACCATGATCCTTCATCACCATAGACATTATCATGAGGGAATAAAGAATACGGTTAGATAAAATGACTCCTCCCAGGGGTCCTCACTTATTTTCCATTGTCTGTATTCAGGCACATAATTAGCTTGTCACATTGGAGTTAAATTAAATTAGCTGGCACTTTTTAGGCCATTTAATTGGAGTACTGGGAAGTGTTACATGGCAGAACAACGAAGGAAATGATCCACATTCCCAAACTGGTAATCCAAAACCTTGAACTTAATCTAAAACAAGTACATATTTCTCACTCAGACAACTTAGAAACAGGCAATGATGTAAAGCCAAGAAGGAAGAATTAAATCGAAAGTGTTAGGAGACACACAGAGGGATAATAATAAAAAGTGGACCTGGCAGCTCCTGCAATTCATTTAAAAATTCCTCAGATAATACACGTGTTCCAAGCAATATGAATGACAATTGAGTGACTTCAGCCACAACTTCGGTAAGCCTCCTTCTTCATCCTCAAGTCATTATGAATGCACCAACACCCTCTCCCCTCATTACACATGCACCAACACCTGTTTCCAATTAATTATCCCATGGCAAGCTGAGCATAAATAACACACTCTGTTCTCGCATACTAAAACCTTTAGTCATGTTTGTCCCCACCACCTATAGCTCTCGGGAACCTCCTGCCTCATACCCTGGTGAGTGTTCAGAATGTTACCTGTGTCATGTGCTCCTGTAGCCAAGTCCTACTGGACCACAGAACTATAGTTCCATGTCTGATTTTACAACGGTAGATGGTTACACAAGGATTCTTTGTGTACTTAAGGTTTCTCCCTTCTCACTAAAAAAAAAAAAATTAAGGTCCCCTCAGAAAGACAAACCAAAACACCCTTATGTGGTTCTAGATTTCTTGATAAAGAATGGATGAATGGCAGTAGCAAGATGTTTCAACTGTGCAAAATGTTTCTAATGATAGCCACTGTTTATTACATAAAGACATTGCACCATGATGAGTCTGACAGCCCTATACGCCCACAGAGCAAGTGCCGTAGGGCACATTACTCAAGGGCCCCCCTCGCCTCAAAGGGTCATACTCTTGTTGTCTTTCTTGATTGCCAGACACTTCCCGAGCTGTTTCGTGTCATTTTGTACCTGACAAAAGTAAGAGTGAAATATAATAATTTCATAACTACAAATGGGCAACAGTGTTTATGGTTTAAACAGCTGTAAAAAGATAACTAATTTGTTCATGCACATCTATTCGTGTGTGCTTGTAAGAAATGAACCTTGCACTTTCCAGCTGCAACCTCCCTGGGGACCGGTCCAGACAATACTTTATATGGGCAGATGGTACTTATTATAGGGGCACTTAATTTTACAATGAGACAGTGATTATCCAATCTCTCAGTCATGGTTTAGTTAGAATATTGGACAAAAGAAAGATGAAAAGCAATAAATTCTCATTAACTATTGATTAAATATTAAATGAAAATATTAATTAACTGGACATACATGAAACTATGGATGGAAAGTATTTTACATTTAAAAATGTATATAGGGTCTATAGGAAATCTGAGGGAGTCAGTTTCAATGGGTCTGATGTAGCTGATAAAATGGATAATAGTATTGTAATATATAATTTAAAGATAAATGGTAAATTTACATCTCAGTGTGTGCAATGGAGTGTCAAGTGTGACTGTGCTGCTAATGAAAATGGTTCACATGGCGCACAGGTTGGATAGGACAGCCCCTTCACCAGATTTTGATGACTAATCCACCATGGTTAGCACTGTTACCTTGTACTTCCACGGTCTGGGTTCGATTCCCGCCTCGGATCTGTGTGAATTTAGTTTGCATGTTCTCCCCGTGCTTGGAGAGTTTCCTCCAAGTGTATTGTGTAAATGTGCATGTGTGTTTATGTGCAGTGCGATGGACTGGAACCCCAAACAAGACACTGAAAAATTCTCAGTCCTGAAAACCTTCCTGTGCTGGAAAACTCACAGAATGTTACAGCTTTGCCTGTGACAGTTTCAAAGCACTGACAATGGAGTCTCCTTCCAAAAGTGCAAAATAAGGATGTCCATACTGAAAGTGACATCACACCATCATATCAAACAATAGCACACAATTTTAATCTGTTTATGTGAAGTATCAGTTTGTTACTACTATAAAAAGACGACATTAAAATACAAGAATACAGCCGTAACCTGCAGCCTATTAATAAAACAAACAATAATAAAGTTCATTTACAGACACATTTCACACTTTAGTGTCTACAACTTGGTAAATTAAAGCAGTAACTTTTTAAAAACATATTTCTTATGACTATGAGTCCAAATTCTCTCAGAGATGACCTTGATAGCATCTGGTTGCAAAACAAAAGGTCAGAAACAGGACATATCATCTTCTTTTTGGTCAACCCAACCTCTTCAACAGGATTGTAGTCTATTAACAGCTTCTCCAACACACATATATGAGCAATGATAAATGACCACAAATGTTATTAAAAATCAGCAAATAATCAATATGCAAATAAATGAAGTTTGTTTAAAAAAAAAATTTTTTTTTAAGATTTTCTTGCTGTGTTTTGGTGTTGTGTTTGTGCGATGAGAGCCATGCACAGCAGGGTCTGTCACCCACTGGGTAATGTGAAAAGGTCAGACAGGTTAAGGGTTTCATTAAGCATGCAGAGTGGATGTTAAATACTCCTGCTGGTGAATAATAAACAAAGGTCAAGGATGGATTTAATTTCAGCTCTGTTTGCAGTCAGATTATTTAAATCCTTTGGACATGCTGTGAGTCCACATTCTGTAAAACAAGAAAAATATTTGATATTTGCCAGAGTGCCATCTATTTCAAATAACTTACTAATGAATAATACCTTTACTACTTTTTTAGTAGTTTGAGTTATCTGAAATGTACAGACACAGATAGTCTAATTCAAAGGCTGACCATGAAGACAGCACGTAGGAGGTTATAATCAATGAATAACATAATTAACACATTCACCAGCTCCATTTAGTGCCACCACTCTGAATGGATAACACTACATCACTAATGATAGGTAATTATGCTATCTCCATTTCACACAATGTCTAGAATACAGATTATGCCTGTTTAGTCATGTATCCTAAAGCATTTCCAATGAAAGATTAGTATACAGTTTAGCCCAAGACCAGGTTTAAAACTGTATCAAGAAGGAAACCTTCCCAATGAATCACAAACCAGCTTTTCATTTATTCTAATAGCATCGCTCCAATGAATAAAATGGATTGCTGATAAATTATATTTGGTGTTGCTCATGTAATGAGTCCAACTGATTTATAACCTAATAAAATCACAATGTATGCATGATCCATCATTTAACATGTGAGTTCGAGGTGCTAAACAAGGTTTTCTCTTTATAGCTAGAATGGCGGTAACCTTTACTAACATTCTGTTTGCAGGAAGTTCAAATTTGAATTTTTTTCAATTTGTCAAAAGTCAAAAGCCATGGAATGTCATATATCAAAGGATAGATTATAAAATATATTCATAAATAATAAGTCATTGCTTTCAAGGAAAAAGATATGTCCTCAGAAGTATCCACATTTTCTAGATCTTGTTCAAATTGTTCCAATTAATTTTGCATGATCTTTATTTTAAAAACTTTGCTACAAAATAACACTCAGGATGGGGTGCCAGTCCATTGCAGGGTACAAGCACAGACACCCTCACACTATGGGCGATTTTACCAAATATCTGCATGTCTTTGGACTGGGGAGGAAACCAGAGCTCCCAGAGGGAAACCACCAAGCACATGGAGAACGTGATCATGCGCACAGATCTGAGGAAATTGTCCACTGTGCTAAACACTATGCCCCCATGCTGTGTGATTTGCAACAATATATGTCAAATATTTTTGCCTGTTTAGTTCAGCTGCTGAAGACTAAGTGAAGACAATCAGCAGTGTAAGAAAGATTTTACAAATAATTTAAGGCTCCACAAAGCATTTCTTAATAGTTATTGCACCATTAGCCCTTAAAAGTACTGGAATTATTTAACCGTCAAGAAGTCCCAACTCATAGTGTGGATGACACCACCTTTGGCTGAGGTCTTTAAAAGAATAATTAGTCCTGATCTTTGGGTGAGAAGGACAGTCTCTCCGTTTAATACATATTTTAACTCATCTATATGAAATAAGATGCGTAGCACACTCATGCAAGAGTGTTCACCTGCCCTGTAACACCCTCTCATTAGAGGAATCACATCATGATCTTTACCTACCAAGGGGAAAACTATCTAGTGTAAAATAATTGGCTCTGACTGAATGGGGGAAATTAGAGTAAAATTCAAGCAGCCATGCTTTCAGAAGAGGAGGGATGACATTACTGTCTCTATTATTAGTCACTAAAAAATCAAGACCACCTGAGAGCTCATGTATGCAAAAGAGGGCAGTTAGTTCTTTTCACGGATTCTTTTGGTCTGCTTATAATGTTGTGTGAGTGACATGGTTGTGTCGTGGTTAGCACCGTGGACTCGCACCACCAGGGTCAAGGGTTCAGTTCCTTCCTCTGACCTGTGTGCATGGAGTTTGCATCTTCTCCCTGTGCCTGAGGGGTTTCCTCTGGGTACTCCGTCATGTAGCCTAAGTCTCCTGGGATAGGCTCTAGGCCCACTGTGACCCTGTACAAAGGATAAGTGGTATAGAAGATGAAGATGAAGAAGATGATGTGGTGTGTGCTTTCTGGAATTCTCAGATACTTTGTAGATACTTTTGCAGATCACTCAAATTTTGGAAATGGCACAAGGAGCCATAAACAATGATCTGACCAGTGCCCCTCCTCCTCTCTACCCCTCCTATCTCTGAACCCTAAAAAACCCTAAAAAAAAATAAATAAAAAAAAACATTAATAAAAGCTTAAGATAATATAAGTGCAAAGAATAGGCTCAGGGGATTGATGCAAATGCCTCCACTCCTCTGTCCTCATGCATGCAGCACCACACCTTTGTGAAAAAGATCGCTCCTGCCCATCACATCATAACTCAGATGAAACTTACAGTACACTGCCTCGTCAAAGATAAGTTGCACACTCTAATATTTTGCTCAACCACTTTTACGTTTTTTCATGTGTGAAAATGATTCATCATGCTCCCAGAACCACTCATTTGCAATTAAAAAATATTTGCAAAGAAAAAGATCCATTCACGGTATAACCTGGTCATTCAGTACTTTCAGGTCATAAGCTGACTTCATTGTTTTGCCACATGACATTGCTAAGCCTAAACCCAACCAATTAAAGCAGCCCCAGATAATAACACACTTGTACAGTTGATACTATGAATGATGGGTATGCAAATCGCTCTGGAATAGGGTCAATCTAGATTCATCAAATTACATAACCTTATCCCAATGTCCCATCTCTATGCTTTCTGGCTAATTTCCATATTAATCTCACTAACAACTAGAACGGCGATAACCTTTACTCACATTCTGCTTCCATTAAGTTAAAATTCAGTCAAAAGCCATGAAGGTCATATATCAAAGGAGATATTATACAATATAATACGAAATATTGCTTTCAAGGAAAAAGATATGTCCTCAAAAGTATCCTCAATCCCTAGGTCTAAATTGTTCCAATTCATTAATTTAGTATGATCTTTATTTTTAAGATTTTGCCACAAAATAACACAGTTGTAATCAAGCTTTCCTTTTGCCATTTTACTTTGCTCAACAAAACCTGACCTTGGTGCTAAAGTAGTCCTGAACTTTGAAAGTTAGAAATGCTCCAATATCCATAAAACCATGTAACCATAAAAAGATAAAAAAAATAAAAATAATATGAAATGATTATTTTAAAAAGTGTTCCAATATGGCATTTACTTGCGCTACCAAATGTGCTAAGTCGGATTCACAAACAACACTCTCACTCATTCTATATATGAGTTCAGGGTCGCAGGAGGCCTGGAGAATCAATCCCAGGGGACTTGGTGCAGTATGCAGGGGACACCCTGTCCAGGGTGCCAGTACATTCGGGGCACAAGCACAGACACCCTCACACTATAGGCAATAGTCAGCACTATCCTTCCAATAATCAGCACTATCCTTCCAGAGTTTAATAATGTGTTGTACAACACAACTGCAGTAATGTGAATGGTTCAGGACATAAAATGGTGATTCTTTTTGTTTGTCCAGGCAGTATATATTACAGTAACTACATCCTATCTCCTGAAGGCCTAGCTCCTGAAGAGTCTCACATTTCAGAAACAAAATAAGTTACAGATTTACCTCTGATTGCTACTAAGCACTGACATCTCCCCATAAATGTCAAGCAAAGATCTGTTTAAAACTTCACCATATCAAACTTTATATGCATATTAAAAATTGTCCATAATTATAAATCTTGAAGATAGCAATACTATCAGAGCTGCGTTTACAGAAATTCTACTAGTATATTCCTTCTGACCAATCCAAATTGGGAAATTAACAGTGCTGTGGATAATATAAATTCTTACTTATTAACAGAAAAAACTACTAGAAACGTTCTGAGTGTAAGAAAAATTCCATACACCAAGAAGAAAGAAGTGAAAACAGATAAATTAGAAAAAGATAAATGTAGGGCAGATGACAAGACAAGATTTTTTCATTGGGTAGGCAAGTGGAAAATGTTAGTCATTTTCTGGGAGGAGATTATTATACTGTTTAACATGATGGTTGAGGGTAAGTCAACAATTATTAGTGCTGGTCAATAGCAAGAGTGACACACACACACACACACACACACACACACACACACAGAGAAAAACTGTCTCACCAAAAGCAGCCAAACACAGGCCAACTTGACGGACCACAAACGGCACTCGCCTAAAGTAAAAACAAAAAACAGTGTATCCACGGCAACCAGACTCTTCCATCAGCCTCGAAGCATCCACAAAGCTTCAGATGAGATGTGGTTATAAGTTCTGCTGACATTTCCTTTGCATACTGTAACATCCCACAAAACATACCACTAGGTACATTAAGGCAAGATGAGAACCGCTGCTTCAGCTAAATATTTTGTTGGGAAAAAAAAAAACCTTATACGTCTATGTCCAAGATGTGATTTATGATGTGAAGTACTCTATAGTTATCTAAATAAAGCATGACATTGATGAACTACAAATACATCTGCACGTCTGACAAGCTGCAATTATGCTGTCTGCATGTTTCACGTCTGAGCTGCTGCCCCTGCCAAATAACATGACAAGTGAAATGTATACTGTTGCTTTATTATTATTTGCTTTCTTTTTCTTTCTCTCTTGTTTTCTTCTTTGTCCTTGTTTTCATCTTTATTTTCTTTTTTCTTTTAAATCTGTCTTCATCTATTTTTGGTTTTCTTTTCTTCTAAGAGTATTATTATTGCTGTTGTTTAAAATTACATTTAGTTTCATGTTCTCCTCATGTTTGGTGGGTTTCCCAAACAGCGTGTGAGTGGTGTATGTGTGTGTGCCCTGCGATGTAATGGCACCACATCCATGGTGTATCCTGCCTCCTTATGCCCTAAGTCTCCAGGGATAGGCTCCAGACCCCATGCGGTAAAACGGTATAGATGATGAGTGATATATGTGTGTGTATATTGTATGTATAAGCATCATGCAAACAGTCTGCAATTAGGTTATCAGAAATCCATCTTTACCCTGGGAAACTGGGTGTTTGCCTGTGGTGCATAACATCCCCAGAAGGGGGCAGTGTGAGACATTTAATAAGCTCTTCATATGTCTTCCAATTTGTAAAGCTTTAAAGCACACTGTACTGGGATACGTGTAAGGAGAATTGATCCCTAAAATATGAAAGCAATCATTCCTGAACAAAATATTCATATGAACAATTCTCTCCAACATTTTTATGTCGGAAGTTTTAATGTTATTGATTGTGTCATATCTGACACAAGTGACAAGGGCAATAATGAAATACATACATAGAAACTAAAAGATAGAATTTTTTATTTAATTATTACTTAATTTACAAATTAAATTATTAGCAATAACTTCAGTAACAAAGTCAATGATAGAAATAAAAAAATATATACGAATATGAGAATGCTTTAGTATTTTGTTCATTCTCCTTTTGCTTTGATCATGGTCTGCACTTCAGCTGGCATGGACTCCACAAGGTTATGTAATAACCTTGATGTGTCATCTTTGTCAATTCAAAAGTAAATTGTTTCTGTTAATTTACCATGAATCTTTTATAAATTCCACAATTTCAATGTGTTGACAGACTGTTAAACACCACTGTATAGACGCAAAAAGAAAGAAAATCGTCCTTCACTGTCCTTCACTGTCCGTATCCCTAAACAAAGGTTAACTGGTGAGGCTGATTCATTTCTCTTTCACCCTCACATACACACACAATATAGCGGACTTTGGACATTTTATACATTCACTTATTCACTGAAAATATTATATATAATTGTAAATATTGGTATCTGCTGCACTGCAGTGTCTATTTTTTGCACAATACATGTGAGCTACTTTCGCGATTTGTTTGCATCTAGGAAAGTTCGTAGATCTGTAGCCTGTTCGAATGTTCATAAGTCGGGGACTTAAAGTACTAACTTAACTTAAAACTTAACTTAAAAAGCTGTTGTGTCTTCCCAAATCATCATGAAGTTATTTAAATTCATTTACAATGTCCAGTATTGCACAAAACAAAAAAGCACTTAAAACAGTGAAAAAGACAGCAATGTTTGCTTTCCTCTGCATCCTGAACTTTATTCTATTTGATCCACCATAGGGTGCTGACATGGATGGTGGTCCATTCCCCATTACAGCCACCAACGTTACAATGGGGACATGAGTGAGGGCCAAAATCTGAAGCCAGATGAGCCAAACTGGGTCTTTTCACATTTATTATTGCCCCCTAAAACAGGGGGCATGTTTGGCGAGTACTGCTGTGCAGGATGTCACTGTCAGTGCTGTCTTTATTACCCTCAGCACCCCGAGAAGACAGCCAAGGAAGGTGTACAAGTTTCCCAGGGGTAACATACTGTATATTCAAATATTTATTAGTATGTTTAGTATGTTTAGTATGTGTGTGTTTTCCAGGGAATCTTATTTTTGTGTGACAGTGACATTCCAGGATTTTCTAAATAAGGCTTTAGTCCTAAAGAGGTTGTGGCAAAAACACCCAAAAAAAAAGCCATGGCAACTGTTCACACCCAAAGCCTAAATATTCTCCACGTCCTGTGTTCTGATCTTCACAACAATATTATTTGTCTTTGCAGAAAAAAAATCGCAAGCAAAACAGAAACTAAGCATAATTAAATTAAATGTGAAGTTAAATGACTACAATTCTTCTGGATATATTAGTATTATATTTATAATAGTGCTAATTAATTACTTATCAGGATGGTACTGCAAATGAAAGGAAATAAGCAAGAAACATGACAGGGAGTGATATTATATGAACGTAATAAACTCTTGAAAACTTTGCAGCTCATCATGTTATCAAAAAACATCAAAGTGCAACACTCCTCTGCCTTACTTTTCTGGAATACAGTAGCTTTCCCTCTTACACTGACATTGGATTCACTTTCCAAAATGTTAACAAACATCTCCTCAGATAAAACTTGAATGATTGCACAATTTCTAATCCAATAATGTGGAGTGTCCACCACTCAAGTTCCTGTAAGTAGTTACTTTAGAACAATAACATTAATATAACTGTGTCATTTACCTTTTAAAAACATATAGAGTGTTTACAGAGCTGATGTGGAAAATGAGTCAAAAACCTTGAAGAGTCAAAAAACAGCCAACAATGAAGAGCCAAGACCAGGGACCATGAATCATACCTCTCCACCACGTCTTCACCATTCCAACAGGTATGTTCATCCAGCACCATCTCACTGTCACATAGCACCTCTGGCAGCATGGAGAAGAAAGACGTGTACCGCTGAATGTAGCTCATAAACTCCCTGAGGAGGTGATTTACGACAGACAGCAGAAATGGAATTACAAAAGACAATATACTATAGAACAAAAAATATATATAATTCATATTATTTTTAGTCATAAACTTTCAAACACATACACACATTTCAGTAAAAATACCCTGTCAAATAAGGAGATGGCACGTACTTAGAGATCTTCTTCAGACTTCTGGGCTTGTCATGCTTGGAAGGTTTTAGAGGCAATGATCTGCAAATTCAGGGCTCAGAGGGTTAGCAACAAATTTCATACAGCAAAGCAGAATCTAAATCAGGGGTGGCAAATTCAAATGTGATCGTGTAGTTAAGAGTAACATTGGTTAAAACAAATGTGTTGTACCACTGGTTGCACAAAATGTACAAAATATACTGAATGCAAATAAATATATATATTTAGTGTAATGTACAATTTATACATAGTTATTATTATTATATTTATTATTTAGAGTATATAGAGCTACATGAAAAATGGAAATATAATGGCTAGAGGTCAGATAAATTACTCAAACTGTTTCACCTTTTCCTCAGAGTAACATGGCTGTCTTGATGATCATCAGATTTTTCCTGTACTGTAGGACTCAAGGACGGGATGGAGGAGACCGACTCCACAGTTGAGCTCTGGTTCAAGCCTGCAGTACTTTGTGATGCTGGGCTCTGTTGTGTTGGACCTTCTTGAGTGGACAAGGCAGACTCAGTGAGAGGACCACACACCTTTTCAACCTGAGAGTCAGATCCATGGACAGTTCACTAGGTATCAATTGATGTCCAGTAATATCAATGTAAAATCTTTAGACAGGCCCTTTTCCACTTTCCAATGCTCAGCATAAAAAATGTCATATTTAATTTAATTTCTGGAAAAACCTTCTTGAAGGTTTTACAGTTTTACAGGGTTCATGGTTATGTTGACCAGTCAGAGGTTACAGAGCTCATGACAGTAAAGTACACTGCCTGGCCAAAAAGGTGCATACTATGATTTCATTCAATCACCTTTAGCTGTGATTACAGCACACAAAGTGGTGGCCAGTCCAGGTGTGAAAATGATTTCTCTTGCTCACAAAAAAACTCTTTCACAATTTGAGTCTTGGAAAATTATCAGGAAAGAAAAATTCTATTCAGTTCATCGAGTGACATTGTTTTATTGCCACATAAAGTTGCTGAGACTTGACCTGAGCAACTGAAGCAACCCCAGATCATAACACTGTCTCCAGAGGCTTGTACAGTGGACATTATGTAAGATGGGTGGATTTCATACCTTGACACGTCTACTGAATAGAGTAAATCCGAACTACCTGACATTTTCCCATTCCTCCAAAGTACAATCTTTATGCGGAAAAATTCAAGCTTTTTTTCTGATTAATCTCATTAACAAGTGGTATTCTTATGGCCGCACAGTCCCAATCATGTGATTTGTCATCACTCTGTGTTTGCATGGAATTTCTTTCACTATTAAATTTTGCTTTAGGTTTTTACTGAAACCTTATCATGAAACCTCACCAGATGTATAATTGATCTCCATTCATGATTTTTTCCAGACCACATTTCTGATGGTTTAGCACTATGATTCCAGGTTCTGATAATGTTTTGAAGGGATCTTAACCCAGGTTCAGTCATTTCAAATCTCCTTAGTTGTTTTATCTGCTTGATGCAGCCCAATAATTTGACCCTTCTGAAATGACGTCTTTTTGGGGGCAAGCAGTGTATTTAAAACAAGGGGGAAAACTTTGGGGGCATGCAATTATAGGAAAATATTCTCAGATGGAACAATGTGATACAACCCAGCGTGGAATGCATGCATGTAGCTAGTTTTGGCACTCCTTCTCCTGAAACATTGTATTCCTCTTTTATAATATATTTCTGTCAGTGCCAAAGTTACCTCTAAGTTTTTACATGGAGACATAAAATTAACTTTATTTCATCAGTGAAGATTTACGTTTTACTTTTTTTTCTTCTACAAATACATTTAAATATGGCTTATATATAAATTAATAACTAACTTCCACTTTAAATTAAGTAATATTTTGAATTATGATCTCTACTGTTCCTTACATTTTATCAGTTTATTTTTTACAACTCTAACCTATACACATGAATGTAGCATATCAGTGTGTGTGTGTGTGTGTGTGTGTGTGTGTGTGTGTGTGTGTGTGTGTGTGTGTGTGCGCGCGCGCGCATGGGTACCTACATGCAG
>JAQMYL010000007.1:14104796-14119172 GCA_030014365.1 Clarias pachynema | reverse complement strand
TGTAGCATATCAGTGTGTGTGTGTGTGTGTGTGTGTGTGTGTGTGTGTGTGTGTGTGTGTGTGTGTGTGCATTGCCCATACACACTCATACTCAGGAGGCTCGTATTCCTCCTGAGTGTTTTTTTTTTAATTGGAGGATTACCTAAACTCCCTCACACCCCTCACTGTGGCCCCTCTTTTGTCTCAATGCATTTTGGGAGCCAGAGTTGCCTTTGTCCACAGGTGGATTTGCATGCAGGACGGAGGAGTGAGGAAAAGTCGACAACACCCAAACAACTTGCGCTGCACCACGACAGAGGCTCAGGATCAGGCCTGGCGTATTAAAGTCAGATATGAAGCCCAACTGACTTTCCATTATACCATCATACATCTTGTACTTACTATCACAAATTTAGTTCTAATGAACTACATCATACTTTTTCCTGATTTGATGGCAGGTGTTATTTTCATACGATGATAGGATTCCTGTCATGTAGATAAATTAAATAAATTAAATATAACTAGAAATTTTTGACCCCTAATTCATTTATTCATGTATGCATTCATCTTATCATTAGTTCCTCATTTATACTGATCAAGGTGATGAAATCAGACTCTAAACTGAGAAAACAGAGCATGCAGCAGAAATACACCATGAATGAGATGCATTGAAAACAGTCCATTGAAAACATTAAACACTAAATAAACAATTATTTAAGTTTTATACCTTGCCATAAACGGTATCCATAATTTTCCCAAATGTAAGAAATAAATAACATTTATCATAATTTTTGGAGCTGACTACCTGAATATACTGAATGACCAAGTTTTTCCATCAATGGATTTTTTTTCTTCCCTGATGGCATATTCCAAGATGACAACGTCAGGATTCATTGGACTCAAATTGTGAAAGAGTGGTTCAGGAAGCATGAGACATAATTTTCACACATAGACTAGCCACCACAGAGTTCAGACATTAACCTCAATGAGAATCTATAGGATGTGCTGGCAGAAAAGCAGAGGTCTGACTCTGTTAAAGATCTTGGAGAGAAATTAATATGCCTCTGAAAGGAAATAAATCTTGTGATCTTTTGATAAGCATAAGTTTATCAAAATGATGCCATGGCAAACGAGAGCCGTGATCAAAGCAAAAGGTGGTGTGTTAGTACAGTATTAGCGTGTGTGACTTTTTTTTGGCCAGGTAGTATACACACACACACACACACACACACACTCACAAACATATATAAAATGACATATAAACACACTACTGTTTCATCCTTCTATAGTGTAGGCATTTTTGGGACTGATGATACAGTGACCTTATTTTTCCTCCTGCCCTTTTCCACAATACAGTTCAGACTTTGGGTAATTTGAACTTAAAATTATCCCAGCTACGCAGCATCAGTGAGAAAGCAAAACCTGATCCAGGAAGCCTGGAGCGAGGCATGAATGCCCAGAGCACAGTGACTTTGAGTTAGAGGTCTGAGGGGGATTGGTAATAATATCTTTCATTCTGATGGGCAGGTCGGCATTCCATTTAAGCGAGCTTTTGAGTCTCAAACCTAAAAGCTACGCTGGTGCTGACAGCTGCATGTATATATGTGTGTGTGAAGTTGGATTAGGTTTGAGTATGAGTCTCAAACCTAATCCACCTTCACACACATACATACATGCAGCTGTCAGCAACAGAGTAGCTGCTCAAAGGCAGACTTTTACACACCACTGAATTCTGCAATCATTTCACAAATGCAGGTTTGTAATATAGCAAATGCTTAATGTAGCACCTGGAAAACATGATACAAAAAAATAAGATGTAATCATAATAATTCTGGTTGATCCATAGTCATATTAATATCCTGATAACTTTAAATGCTACACAGAATCTCAATTATACACAAATTATGTAAATAGATAAAATTGCCTTTTGCCTAATGTGTAATGTGTGCAATGATTAGTTATTTATTGTATCAGTGTTTAAACAAACTTTCCTTTTTTTAATGGCAAAGGTCATGCACATGATTAAAATTAAAATTTAGATTAGTAATGTGCAGCCTTAATGTGAAGCATTTGAAATCGTGATGACAATTAAAAAAAAACATGTTTGTACAAAGAGCACTTCCGTCGGTAAAGCTATCTATCATCTGCCTGTCCATTATTCTGACTGTTTCTCCATCTATCTATTCACCTCTGTCTATCCTACCCTCCATCCATTCGTCTATCAGACCATTTATTAATTTGTCTACAGGATATATGCAGCTGCCTATCTGACTTTTTGACTAGCCATCTAGACATCCAACTAGCCATCTAACCATACAACTAGCTAGCTCTCAATCATTTGCTGCATCCGTTCAGCCATATAGCTGTCCATTTGTTCATCCCTCCAGCTATCTGTTGATCTGATTATATGACTAGCCTTACTACTTGTCTGTCTATTCATCTGTCTATCCATCCATCTGTTCCCCTGTTTATCTATGGACAGAAGACAGTATGGACAACAGGACAAACAGAAAAAAGTAGACTCTGTGTGACTCACAATGGCGCTGAGATGTGGTCCATTTAGCTGGGCACTCAGGATGGCATCATTGATCCTCTCACGAATGCCCAAAAGACTCAGCTCAAGCTCATGCCCTCCAGCCAGTGCTGCACTTGTACCCTCCAGTAGAGCAATATAGCGGCTCCATGGCTCTTGCAGCTCCGCAAATCCTGCCAGACAACCTCTCATCACATTCAAGCAAAGCCCCTGGCATGGCCGGATCAGTGTGAGCCCCTTGCAATGTGAGCAGAACTGCATCCTCACTATTGCCTTTCCACAATCTTTTGCCATGCCTGCTGATTCTGAGGCGTTCAGGACCTTAACGCCCACTGTTAGCGCCTGCATGAGTGATCGACCAACCCCTAACACCCGTGCCAGCCCATGTCCCAGTGCCTGTGGGTGAGGGCCGAATGGGTTGAGGTCTTGCCTTGTCGCGCGGAGGCATTCAACACCCTCTGCTGACCAGGTGGAGGATGCCAGCCCTGGGTTCACCAGGTGCCGATAGACCAGTGGAAATAGCTCATCAAAAAAACGACGCACAGAGCGGACAACAGAGACATCATCGTTGCCGTGCAGGTAGAGGGCGAGGTCAGAGAAGAGGGCCGAGACTAAGGGCCGGGACTCAGGTGCAATTGGTTTGTAGGCAAGGTCGAGGAGTGAGAGTGTGTGGTTAAGCGTGAAAGACAGCAGGGAATGGATGGTGTCTGAAGGAGAGGTTAAGAAAATATGTCAGGACTATAAACATGATACACAATAAGATAATAAAAGATAATAAATACATTTAAGTGTTTTTCCTTTAACAAATCTGTTTTAAGCTGGGGTGGATAATGTGGATAATGTCCACTGTACAAGCCTCTGGAGGCAGTATTATGATCAGGGGTTACTTTATTTGGTCAGGTGTAGGCCCAGAAACATTATGTGGCAAAAAAAAATCAAGTTAGCTGACCACCTGAATGTACTAATTGACCAGATTATCCTACCAATTTTTTTTTTCATCCCTTATGTCATGGATATATTTCAGAATGACAATTGTCAATATCCCTTATCCTTAAAATCCTTATCCTAATGGAGTGGTTTTGGGAGCATGAGAATGATTTTCACACATGATTACAACTCTCTCATTATTACTACAATATCTCAACTCTGGACAGAAATAAATGTTGTCATGTGTTGAAACAACGCCACGGTGAATGCACACTGAATTTAAAACTAATGGCAGTCTTATCTTGACTTTATTTACTATCCATCCATACAGTACTTGCATTACTCTGTACATCCAATAATCTTTGAATCCACTTGTCTCTATTCATTTGTTTATTCATTTGTCTTTCCATCCACCTGTGTCCTGACTTTACGTCCATCCATCTGTACCGCAATCATTCTATCCACCCATTATTCTATTCATTTACCATCTTTCTTTCCATTTGTCTATCTTTTTATTTCCATAAACATTTTCAATGCCTGTCCATCCATTCATCTAGCCAGCCAGTTGGACCATTGGACAGATAGACAGTAAATCTATCCACCTATCTATCCAGTACAGTATGTTCATCTATCCACCCATCTGTCAGTCTATCCATCCATTCATCTATCCCTCCAACCACCTATCCTTTCTTGAATGGTCATTTAGTTCACCAGAGTTCCAAGTTTGCCAAAGAATATATGTTCCAGAAGATCATCATCTCCTGTGTTTTTCACCTCTATTTCTTTTATGTCTTATCCTCTTTCCATTTGTTTAATTAGACCTGACCAATGTTACCCCATGGACTTTTTAACTTGGCTAAAAACATGGTATTTGGTTTATTTTTACTCAGGCAGTTTTATATATCAGCTGACATTATCTGAGCTGACTCTTTAGACCTAAGGGTACATCTACATGCGAATGTTTTTTTCTTTCATCTCTTACTCCATGTGACAGCAATATACAGTATATTGATCTTACCACCAGATGTTGAAGTCAAACCACTCCAGCATGTTTTTATGTCAGCAGTGTGCATTGCTAGTACACAAGATTTATCTAATCAATAAAAAGAAAGCTCTCTGCTATAAACCAAGGATAAAGATTCAAAAAGTGTAATATGGTGAATAGGCTGAAATATCATAATCTGCTATTTCTGCACAATATATGATTATGATACTCTTAAACCTTTAAACCTTAAATGTTCTTAATTATAATATATATTTAGAGACACTTTTGCACGTAAAATTAATAGTGTTTATGTGATAAAGCTTATACAAGGAAATTGAACCAGGAAAGCATTCTTTTTTTTTTTAGTTCTGCAAGCCAATTCAAACAATGCTCTGAAACTCAAAAATCTAAACCCCTTAAAATACAAAACTCTAAACCATACATACTGATTTGTGAAACATTATTTTCCTTTTTCTTTTGCCAAACTGTTCCTTAAAGACAAGATGCTATGTGTAAACTAACATTTGATTGCTGAATTTTAACATTTCTAACAAAAAACATTTAACATACTGTAAATCCAACAGGAATCAACATTTTGAGAAATTCTTCTGTAATACAGGTTGGCACAAATTTCTGGATTCATAGTAAAAAAAATTGAAAAGTATAAATTATAGCAAATACTTGAACTGTGGCTCCTGACTTCACTCCAAATGTATAAACGCTGAATACAAGGACATTGTTTTCCTCTGGGATTAATAAAGTTCTTTGAATCTTGAATCTTGATTTCTAAATGTATGAGAACTGATGTTGTTACAAACAGAGATAATCTCCTTACTTAATTAATTGTCATTATTTTTATTTTCATTATTTTATTATTTGTACATAATGTAAATTTAAGTCTTTTACAGCTGAAGTTTATTTCCATATTTCTCTATATTTCTCATTTGTAAAATTCTCTTATTTCATACTGAAACTTTCCTTTTAAAATTTTAGGTCATCAGCAGTCGTATATGCATTTCACTTCATATCATACTGTGTATTACTGTGTATATATGTTTCAGATGACCTCAAAAAAAAAGTTGAGTGCTTTTAAGTCCGCCTCTCTTTGATCTTATATTGTTAGTTTTCAAGCCATATAATGATGCTTATATCATATGTTTAGGTATAAGTATAGGATTAGGAGTTAAACATATGGGATTATTGTGTTGTGTAAATTGACATCATACATGAAAGAAAGCACAAGGAGATATTTGAGATGAAGATAGTGTTACATGCCAGTACTTGGCCATACTAGTATGCATAATGAGGTCAAACTTTCAAACAGGTCACGGAGGCCAAGCAAAAGGCAATGTGATTAAATGCGGACATGTCAGGTCACTAGTAACAAAGTGAGAGTTAAAACTCGTTGAATGTCCTAGTAGTTGCAAATACATTTCTAGAAATATAAATACAATTCAATCATACAGCTGCTGTCATACCCACACATCAAATTTTTACACTTCTAATGTTTTTTAAATATTTTTATAACTCACAGTTTATCTTTTTATATATTTCTATTCAATTTTAATTTGTAACCTAATTTCAAGGATATTTTTTATTTTATTGCAAATTCTATTATTAATTTGTAATTTGTAATGTAATAGAATTTAATTATAAATATTATAATAATATTATAATAGAATTATCCTTAGTTTAATTTTATTGTAGTGAAATCTTTATATTTTAAAATTTACATTTTTATTGATTTCTTTTTTGAACTTTGTAAATTGTTATAGATCAAAGATTTAATGTGTGATTTGAAACTAATGCATTCTTATGCCCAATCTTATTAATAATTTAGTAATCGTAATAGTAATAGTTTACCTTGCAATTGGTTTAGGAGTATGGGCATAACTACAATGTATCAGGGGCATAACTAGAAGCTGTTTTAATTTTTCACTTACTTCACATTGTATTTGAACAAACATAAAATACTTCCTTAAAATTTCAGATTACAGAGATCTGTGCACTGGGGATTGTTGTTTAGAGAGAATTTTTAAAAAAGTTTGTTGATGTTTTCACCATTAGTCCGACCTGCAGGCAGGGAAAAAATGCACCCCAATTTCACAGACACTAAAATGTCAGTCAGTAATCACCTTTGGTTGGTGGTTACTAAAGACTTTCACACACAAAGACAAAGTAAATGTTACTGAGTGAAAGAGTGAACCTACAACTGTATAAATCTACAATCCTCTCACACCGGGGAATGAAAGCACTTTAAGAACTGGCTCTATGTTGACCAGGGGACCAGCTACAATCCTGTGAAAAGCACAAAAGGACACAAATGATCTTTTCTGTCCCATTCATCTGTCCTCATTATAGAGCAATATGTTGTGCTCAGGACAGGCGCATCTCCAAGGGATACCCTAAGAATGTTAACATTTCGCTTGCTTAATATTCACTCTGTTGGGAGAGAGAGAGATGGATGACATCTCTCTCTCTCTTTTGGTGTGAAAATGCTGACTCGTACTGAAAAGATCTTGACAGGCTGGGAGACATAATGAAATTAAATAACTGTAAGCATATTGTTAAACAGATTACAATGAATCTTTTTTAACACACATGCTTTTGCTGTTCACTGTATCCAAAGGACCAAAAGTCTTCACCAGATGGTGAAAACTGCCCAAAGCTGCAGACCATTGAGGATATTTATAAGAAACACTACCTCCTAAGGTCCAAAGGGATGCTCAAGGATGCCTCTAATGATAATATTGGCCCATTTATCCTCCTCCACTTGGACAGACACTACAGGTGTCTCAGTACATGCATTTCTTCCCTGTTGCTGTTTCCATACGAAACACAGGGGTTTAAGTACATATCTGCATTGGTACTGTATATACAGTAGATATGGTATATACAGTACAAAAACATACATGTACTTATGTACAATATGTACAATCTAATCTAATCTAAGATATCAGCAAGGTCTTGCAGATACTGACGACCGGGTGTCTCAGAGTACATTATTAAAGAAGGAGCAACAAACTGATGAATGAGGCGATGTTGTAAAGAATATAACTGTTTAATTTCTCTCTCTCTCTCTCTCTCTCTCTCTCTCTCTCTCTCTCTTTGTTTTTGGAACTGGTTAAACGCCAACAGCATATTGTGTACCAACAAGATTCCTGCTGAGGATTGCACAAACATTTTAGATGTAAGAACTGGGAAGGTGAATAATTATAGAAAAAGAAAAAAACTAGAACATATAGGCATCAGATTTCCTTTTGATCATAAAACAATTATTTAAAATAAAGTGTCAAATTGAGTCAGTTTTTATTTTGCTCATCAAAGATAAAGTCTCACCCTGGACAGCTGCAGCATGGGCAATGATGAGATACTTTAGCTCAAGGCTGTACGAGAGAATGTTCTGCAGTGTGTCCCTTCGCGCAGCAAGGTGGTAGCTCTCCTCCATTTTGCGTGTACAGCAGGTCGGACCCTGGTGTTTGCAGATTTGGAGTTCTGCATCTATAAAGTAAATATATAAAAACCTTAGTAAATAATACAATTAAAACTTAATAAAACTTTATGCGACTTATGACCTGTAATACGCACACTACCGAAAGGAAACCACTCTTTAGGTGGAGATTAAATGAGAGCTATATCTCACAATCACAAATATCTACAACATTGTAAATAGTCCAACATGTTTAAATGAAAATGTTAACTCAGAATTTCATGACAATCTACTCTGGTTGGCCAAATTAAATGTCACACACTCTAATATTTCATGAGACCACTTTTAGCTTTAATTACAGGATGCAATGTGATGACCAATTAATATGCGAAAATGATTCGTCATGCTACAGAACCACTCTTTATTTCACATTTTGAGTGCTGGAATATGCCTGTGCCATAAGGGAGAAAAAAAATCCATAGATGGGATAACCTGGTCTGACCTGACCAACTGAAGCAATCCCAGATCATGACACTTCCTGCAAAAGCATGTACAGTGGGCACACTTCATGATCTTCCTTTCTTACCCTTATGCACCTATCACTCTGGAATAGGGCCAATCTGAACCCTATATCTGAATTGCTGCTATACCAATCTTTGTGCTCGCTAGCAAACTAAAGCCTTTTTCTCATTAACAAGTGTTTTTTATGGCCACACAGCTGTTTAGACCTAATCCTGTGATATATTGTTGTGCATGTTGCAATGTGCATGTTGGAAATACAGTAGCTGTGATTTCTCCTGGAAATATTGTAAGATGGAACTTCTTCAAGCATTCTACGATCACAGCCATTCACCGCTTATCTTTTGGTTCGTAATGCAATTCCAGTCACTTTAATGTTTTCTATGCTTGATGCAGGCTAATATCTTAACACTTCTGAAACAACAACTGTTTATTTTGGTCAGGCAGTGCATATTTTGGACACTACTGAAATGCTGTGAGTTAAAATCCCAGGACTTTGTCAAAGCCACCCATAGACATCAGTTAGATTTAACAAGAAATGTGTTAACAAATTTTCATTACAAGCAGAGATAAATAAAGGTCTAAATGTGTTACGATGTAAGTGACTTTAAGTGCCATGGTTGTTGGTGCCAGAAGACCATACTGGGTGTCAATTCTGTCAGCTAGGAACAGGAAATTGCCAGGTCTCACGAGTCTTGATTTTTGCGGTGACATTTGGATGGTAAGGTCAGAAATGGGCAGAAACAACATGAAAGCATGGATACATCCTGCCTAGTAACAACAGTTCAGGCTGGTGGTGGTGATGTAATGGTGTTGGGGGAATTTCTTGGCACATTTCATTACCCTTAGTACCATAGAGCATAATTTAAATGCCGCAGCCTGCCTGAGTATTGTTGCTGACCAGGTCCATCCCTTTATGACCACAGGATGACGTGCCATGTCACAAAGATAAAATAACCTCTAACTGGTTTCTTGAACATGACAATGAGTTTATTGTACTCAAATGGCCTCCATAGTCACCAGCGTCTCTTCTGCAGTGTGTCTCTTTGCCTTCACAAACTTTGGTATTTGTTGAAAAAGAAGATTTGCATCATGGATGTGCAGCCGACAAATCTGCATGATACTGTCTGTCATGTCAAAATAGACCAAAATCTTTAAGGAACGTTTCCAGCACCTTGTTGCCACAAAGAATTAAGGTGTTTCTAAAGGCACGGGGGGGGGGGGGGGTCCATCTCAGACATAGCAAGGTCTAACTAATTAAGTGAAGATTAAGTGTATATATACACATAGGACAGAGTAAGGACAAGACAGGCAGATACGAAACCTCATGCAAAGTTAGTTCTCTGCCTGTCTTGTCCTTACTCTGTCCTACGCAGAGAATCTGATACAGCCAAGTAAACCACACATTACAACAGCTGACTGAGATCACTGCGCCCTCTCTGACCTTTCACATGCACTAATCTGTCTCATACATAAATATACAGGCCGATCCTTTATTTAAAACAAAAACATAGTTAAATGCCATAATAAAAAAAAACAAAGAACAAAAAGAGAACATTTTTAAATGAAACATTTTTATATATAAATTTTACATATTTATTTTATATTTCTTTATATAAGTGACTATGCATCCAACAAATGATTATCATAAAATATTTTTTTTATGAACCAATTTAGTTGCCAGGTTTCACAAATATATTTATTTAATCATTTCACTTGCACTATAGTTACAGTATAAAGCAACACGTTGCGCTATACTTAGGTTAGCTGAGGTTAAGAGCTCTCTATAAAAAGCATACCTTTCTTTTTTATTCTTAATAAGTTAGGAATTATTATCATTATTAAATCTTTTTCAAGGATGGAAAATACTCTATTTTAAATATTTACAAGAGAATAAAAAATGTAAAAACATTAAAAGAGTTTTAAATTAAAGGTATATACATAGACAGATATACAGTACATAAATTGATAGACAGATATTGGCAGGCAGGTATACAGACAGATATAATATAAAAACATTAATTTATGGACATGAATAGAAATAGATAAAAGTAGAAATAGTGTAATGTAAAGATGGTATTAATGCTAATGAAAGCCAATGATTGTTTCAAATACATATGATCATCTTGGTGCCTGTAAGTGAATTATTTTTTTTTTTTAATATGGACATTTTATGTAATATTTCTGAAATGCCCCCAACTTTCTCTGTTTATAAGTCATTAAAATAGCTGACCAATTAATAATAAAATGCATAATCTAAAAAAGGTTGCAATTTATTACAGGTAATATACTCATAATCTGGAATTGAGTCAGTAATTTAACTATTTGGTTTTCTGTTTTAATAAATTATAGATAATAGATTATAGATTATGGCTATGTAATTAAAAAATAATAATTTTTTACAAATTGTGCAGCAAGTGAACTTCTTGGAGCTCAGATGTCTTACCTCATGACGATGAAGCATTGTGTAAATCTATAGGAAGATCCGATAATATAAGCTAGCACTGATTTGATTTTTTTTTTTTCAAACAAAAATACAAGTGAGTAATCGTCTATCTCCCATCAGATAGATAAGTAACATTTTTCACACACTGGTACTTTCTTTCATGTAAATTTTTTAGCTTAGACACAAACCAACCTGTTGCTGCTGTTTCTGGGACCCATTTTAAAGGGCCAATCTGCCGCAGTTGGAAAGCTGTTTTAACTTCGTGACAGCTATGTGCAACTGTGTTCTGAACTCCCCACTGAGGCCCAAAACTCATCAATATCCAGCAGATCCAAACTCGCCACACTGTCTCACGGAGCATTGCACCATTTCAATCCATAGTCTCCTATAATAACAGAGTGATAAAGATTTGCAAAACTATTCTGCTGAATTACTCAGGACGATTCCCCAGAGTCCAGCATTTATAAGGGCCGGCTTTGTTAATATCCTGAAAGGAAGCTGTGGTGGATTTCACATGCTTATGAATTCCCAGCAGCTCTGAAGACTCGCAGGAGCTAAAAGAAGCGCCGCTGCATAATTCAGAGGGGAGGGGAGTTGGCTGGGACTCTGCAGTCTGTACCCCCTCTCCTCTTACTTTCCCTCTCTATAGCTGCAAGAGTGCCAAGCAACGACACACACACACCAACTTAATCAGCTATTATACAAGTAGGATAGTTAATCATCAAGATAAAACCAATTTGGACCTACACAATAGCATGTCGTCTACACAAACAGAAATCATTAAACATTTACTGAGAAAGCATTTACACTCTTCAATAAATCAATGGTGCATAGTTAACATTTCTAATAAATATTCAGTATATTCAATATTCGTTCAGTGTTTTATTAATTCAAGTAATCTTATTGCAAAATTCCCAACGTTGAACTCAATCAAATGCAGTAAGTGTTAAAAGGTTTGGCCACTATATGATGGCCTTAACTGCAAACAGAACCCAGTCTGTCTGTTAACAGAGATCATGAATCTATCTATCTATTGATCAAGAATTTATGTTGTATTTACTTTTCACAAAGCAGTCAGCAACTATACAGTCAGTGTTATAGAGTTTATTTTAACCAACTTATATGTATATGTTGGTTGCTCTAAGTTGAATTCATTTGAAGAAGTGAAGTGATACTGTACAATAGTGTTTATGATGTGAATAGTCAAAGCTCTCGCTCAAGCGGGAGACCAGGAGCCTATCCCAGGAGAGTCTGGGCACTAGGTGATGAACACCCTGGATGGGGTGCCAATCCATCCCACACAAACACTCACTGACACACTACGGGCAATTTTGTAAACACCAATTAGCCTAATCTGCATGTCTTTGGACTGTGAGAGAAAACCAGAGCACCCCCACCAAGCACAGGGAGAACATGCACTTCACACAGCACACATGCACACAGACCGGAAGGCGGGACTTGACCCTTCTGGTCTGTATGCGTGGAGTTTGCATGTTCACCACGCCGGTCGTAGCGAATACCACATGATGTTTAATAATGACTGTGCTGTTGCGGCCTTACCAGGAGACTTCCTAGTTGAACATTTTAGCTTTAGCTTCATTCAAACACAACATATGGTTAGTATAGAAGTATGACAAACTGCAAATATTACAATCATATCATGCTGATATCAAATCATATATCATTATGTCAAGATATTTCTGTGATACAAAACATGCATCATACTGTATGCATTATAAGTTTGATGGCACTTTTTAATGTGTACAAAATAAGTTAACACTGAAAAGGATAGTAAAATTTAGGTCTAAAATCTTTTTAAGAATTTTTATATTTTTAAGATTAAGACAGTTCTGTTTTGTCTCTGTAGATATTCTGGATATTTGCTTTTGGAAAAAATATTTATACACCAAGAACTTGATTTTGGATGATAACTGTACTAGAATATACTATATATTGTACATTTTATATTTATACTTTTATATTCTATTGGCATTTGCCTTTCTTCTTTTGTTTACCTTTCAAGACAAACAGTGGTGTAAGCATTTCACTGCATATCATACTGTGTATGTAACTAATAAAAAAATTAATTAGAATTTCAATTTAATGTAAAGAGCAGTTCAGTAGATAATAATAAATATTGGAATGTGATCACAAGAGGGCGGTATAACACTTCTAAACCCCCCATCCCACTCAGGCGTCGGTGATTTCTATTGTTGTTTTGTATTCGTATTGTATTTCTATTCGTTGTGCATGTGGACATATTTTGTTCAACCGATCGATCTATTCACTAAAATGTGAATGCGGCGTTATAGAGTACAGAAAAAATATCTCTGCCCCGTGTGAGGCTCGAACTCACGACCTTCAGATTATGAGACTGACGCGCTGCCTACTGCGCCAACGAGGCTCACGACGATACCTCGCATGCGACATTATATTTGTCGTTTGTTGCCCTCGTCCTACGACTAATACATACATTTTATTTAAGAATTTAGTTCCGTATTGTAAACGACAAGCGACACGCGTGCAACCGACAACCACCGTTTAGCGACATCTTCTTTTGTAGAATTTACGCTAATGTGTAACTGTAAACTTAGTGGAGGCATGTCTCTTTAGGAAACGTTAATGTTAATACAGCAACTTTGTTAATTGCAACTAATGTTAATTGCAACTTTACGATAACGTTAAGTAACGCAAACCGCTTAAATAAAGTCTATTTATCTCTGAAATCGGTACAAGGCAGATATTTTGTCTTACCGTGTTATGTTGAAAGAATAACTAGCCTATACTGTATTCCGAACCGTTTAAAAGTTTGACTAATTGCATCCGCACTGGAGGCGGATGCAAGGCAGATATTTTGCAAATAGAGGAAGCTGATTGGCTTTGAATTTTGCAAACGCAAGGACGTGATTTGACAGAGAGACTCGACGCGGATTGGTCGAGCTGAATTATGGAAGGAAGGAACGGTAATTGGCTGTGAATTATGCAGAATTTTGCAAACGGGCAAAGATGATTGGCTTTGAATTTTGGAAGGCGAGAGATGTGATTCGCCGAAAGAAGCAGCCGCACGGTGTCCAGGCAGTAGAGGTGGGCGATACTGCAAAATTTTGTATCGATCCGATACCAAGTAAATACAGGGCCAATATCGCCGATACTGATACCGATATTTTTTTTATTTTTAGCACACAATATAAATTATATCTACAAAATTATACATTTTAATCTATAGCCTATCCACTTGTAGCTTAAAAAAGCAATCATATAGTGTCCCTTCCATGGTTAAATTAAACAAACACGCGCACACACACACACACACACACACACACCCGGCGCAGTGCAGTTATTTGTTAATCTTATTTTTTATTAAATAATATTAATGAAGATTTTAAAATATTGTAAAAAATTTATTATTCATTTTTAGTTGTCTATTAATACATTGTTAACAAATGACACTTTCTCTTTGGTGGTGTTACCACAGCGAACGACCTTTTTACAGACGTCGCAATTTGCTGTGTTTTCATTCACAGCAGTAAAATATTTCCACACAGCGCTCCGTTTTT
>JAQMYL010000007.1:14064514-14086034 GCA_030014365.1 Clarias pachynema | reverse complement strand
TGGTATCGGATCGGTACGTGGACTCAAATACTCGCCGATTCCGATGCCAGATTTTTTTGTGGTATCGGCAGCATTTCAAATACTAGTATCGGAATCAGAACAACCCTATATCCAAGGGCAGATATCTTTTTCCTCCAAAGGCATCAAACTGTACTGTGATGCAGCATGAGCAGCATTTCAAAAAGGATCACAAGTGCCACAGCTAAACAGTAGGTGTTGGTTTCATTTATTTATTACAATAATTTTTTTAGTACACCATACTCTCTTAATGGACATGTTATTGGACACGCTTGCATTGTAGTCCAAATCACATTTAGTTATTTTGATGTTCGCTGTGTATAAAATCTTAGAAGCTATACTTGCCAAGATAGGCTTGAGAGTTCTGTCTAATTGTAGCCAAATAAATAAAATAAGTTTAGCATTTCAGCAGTTATTAAATCATCTCGCCTGCACTTGTAACAAATGAGGAAGTGCAAAATCAAAACAGCCAAGAATGCATTTATTGAATTTTTCTTGTAAACCATGTAGGATGAAGGTGTACCTTGAAGAAAACACACATATTAAGCTGCATAGTAAATGCGGTTATAATGATGCAAATGCACATACATCAGCACATTTACTATTCAGCCTAATAGTTAATACTATACAGTATGTGTCTTTTCTTTAAAAACACATATAGTATTAACTATTAGGTTACATGGTAAATGTGGTTATAGAGATGCAAATGCACATACACCAACAATTTTTTTTTAACTTGCCCTATCGTTTCCTGTGCAAAGGCTTTGAGTTCACAGATATTCTACCACTGTCTCTTCAAACCCACCACGATGCTCACGCTCACTCACCGTCTATAGCGCTTTATCTTGTGTATAGGGTTGCGGGGGGCCTGGATCTTATCCCAGAAGACTTGGGGCACAAGGCAGGGTACACCTTGGACATTTACATCATTTACATTTAGGCATTTGGCAGATGCCCTTATCTAGAGAGACTTGCATTCTTATCTCATTATACATTTGAGCACTTTTTAGGGTTAAGGGCCTTGCTCATAGGACCTTCAACAGGGCAACTCGGACCCAGGGGTGGACGGGGTGCCAATCCATTGCAGGGCACATACATAATCACGCTCATTCACACTATGGGCAATTCTGGAACAGCCTAATCTGCATATCTTTAAACTATGGGAGAAGCCTGGAGCACCCAGAGGAAAACCACCAAGCATGGGGAGAACATGCAAACTCCAATGCACACAGACCCCAGGTGGGAATCGAGGTGACGGTGCTAATCACAACCACCGTGCTGCCCCATAATGTTTAGTAAGATTTAAATCTGGGAACTGAGAACACCTGACATTCCTGGATCGTTCTGGGAAACTAGACTACAGTAAACTTGGATATATGCATAAGATCTAAAACATGCAATAATTAACCAGCTTCACCTTATTCACTTAGGGAATTACACTGTTCTTCAGAATAGACAGCTATCTCAAACGTCACACAAATTCCCAATACTTGAAACAGCAAAACACCCCCACAGAATTACTGAAATGGACCTCCTTCAGTTCTTCTTCTACTCATGCGCTCCTTGTTTGACTGCTGAGGAGTGCTCTCTCACACACCATGAATATCACTGGTCCACGTCCCCAAACAATTCCAGTCTAGTCTCATACGCATGCTCAAGTGCCTTTTGGTTAAGTGGATGGAGGAAGGTTTTGAGCATACTTCTGTTCCAGGTTTCAAAAGTGGCAGAACAGAGAGGGGGGAAAAAAAAAAAAAAATCACCTTATCACGAGAAGATTGCAAGATCAGTGACATGAGCCAGTTGTGGGCGTTTGTGAGCTTAGAAAATGCTTTCCTCCTAATGTGTTACACAACAGTAAAACACCCCCCTTTTCAACTTTTACTGAAAGTAGTTACTGAAAATGTGGATATATTGGAAGCAGCGCATTTTTTGTTTTTTGGTATTGATTTTTGGGTGTCGTGTGATAGGGAACAGGTGACTGGTGGGTAGGAATGAGCAAATGACTTATTTGATGCCTTCTTTCCTTCTCAATTCAATGTTTATAATTTTTTTCCAAGTTTTTGTATTATATACCAAGGTTGCTGATGCTATATTACATTGCGGCCTTTGGCATATTTGTTAACCCGGTTGAAATAAACAAAAGGTTGTAGAGCCTAAAGTGTAATTACCTTACAGACCTGCGAGTAAATAAAAACTCTGATATTGGATTGGCATTCAATCTTCACAATACTGCGTAAGAAAAAAAGTCAACACTACTAAATTTTTTAAAAAGGGATATGGCATGGAAAAACTTTATATATTTTATTAGTATTTATTTTATTAGTATTTATTAGTTTTATTAGACATATTCATAGTATTGTATTTGGAGAGTTTAAATACTTTTTGTACAACATGTAAATCTAGAGTAGGTGGACCTAATAATATGGAAAATTGGTGTATAACAAATAAAAGTTTTTCCTCTTACCGTGAACTCCCCAGTAACAGCATCAAAGCCCACATGGATGGTGTGTTCAAAACCCGAGGGAGAAGAGATTTCCGGCCGCTCCCTGTCCCTGTCTTTCCGTCTTCCACCTAAGAGGCAGTAATAATATCTAAAGATTTGTTGGCACAACCCACAATCATAAAAAATTAATAAATAAAATAAAAAACTCAGACACAATCTGGTTCAAAAAGAAACTTCAGCTGAAACTTAAAACTTGGATGTCTCAGAAAATTCTTACGCTTAGCAGCCCTTTGAGTTTCTGTTTGTTTATGTTGGCACACCTTCTGCTGTTTAGTAACTAGAGGCTTAGTCTTGGTGTACACTTCATAGGCACTGAAGTAATGGTTTCTCCACCGTAAGTTTTAATTGTTTATATGATTAATTTGTAATCCATTTAGGATTAAATCAAATGAAGATTACTTCCAGGAAGTCATCCATATGGCCCAAATCATCATCTGTTGTGCATCCTTCAACCAACACAAAAATATAGTAAACATTTTGAAGTCAAAGTTGTTTAGAAACTACAAAAACTATTAGAAAAAAAAATAGGAAAAATATGCAATATGGGCTGCTGCAAAACAGTGATGCATGATTCTACTGGAGCGCTGCTGACTGCCGCAACAGAAAAGCAACCATGTCATCATCATCTCGAGATCACCAGCTTAAATCCTAATGATGCCACAGCCCTCACTGGAGCAAGGAGCCGAAGAAAGCCAAACTGCCCTTGCAGGAGGGAGGGGTGGCACACACCATCTCGCCTATCAATCACAATGACACTAACCAATCATGTGTCTGTGAACTCACACAGTTCTCCTCAGAATGTGTTACACATCAATTGAACCCCATTTCAAAAAATGTGGTCTGGTTGGCTTTACGGGCCTGAGAGGAAGCTTTTGCCCTCCTTTGCTGGTAGAAGTCGTGCAAAAGAGGACCGTTGCATTACAAGTGGAATTGGGCATGACTAAATTAGGATGAAAACCAAGGAGAAAAATTCCCACAGAAACCCCAGAAGTACATTTGTAAATAAAGTGATCTTACTAAACTTACTAAATTTGTTTAGACTTGCATGTTAAATAATTCATAATTCATATGGGTGTCAGTTCATTTTCTCAATCACATCCTATTAATACCATCAAGCAGCCAGTAAGGAATATATTTATATACCGTTTTCAAGAGTGATTATAGAGCTCTTGAGTGCGATATTGAGTGTGATATAAAACCAGTCCTGCAACTGTGGTGTCTTCCAATCTGACTGCAGTGTTACCATGTCGGACGGTTGTTGTGTATGGGGGAAAAACCCCAACGAGGTCAAAAGCCTAGAAGACCAGTTTATTAGTTTCACACTAACAAAAAGAAAAGACATTTGTGGTTGTCAGCCATCAAGCAGGGAGACAAGGCTGATTCTGGCCAAAAATAAGTCTCTGCTGATCACTTGTGCTTGTGTAGTGACCATTTTATCTCAGGGCAGCATAATCATGAAATAATGTTGCTATATTTTCATTAGTGTTATTAGGTTATTCAGTTAGCATTTGCTGTATTTTTATTGTTAACGCTGTTTCTATCAATGTTAAATTCAAAAGATTTTATGCAATCTCATTTTTTTCTCACGAACACTAAACTGCTAAAGACACTGGTGTGATTGCACAAGCAGCAACCTCAGTCACGTGTCACACAGACATGATAAAGTGACAGGTGAACAGAAATCCGTTTGGCGGTAATATCAGTGCCAGGCATGACTGCCAGACAAAATGCCAAAGTTCTTATTGTGGATCACATGACTGCAAAAGCTCTATTCACACCCTTACTGTACATAACACACACCTTTCTCTGCCCCAGAGAAGATAGAGATGATTTTGCTACGAGGTTTCCTCTCTTCAGGCACCGATGGCAAAGGCTTGGAGCTGTGATTGGCCAGCAGTGTGTAGTCTTTCCCGTCCCCGCTGAAGATCGTGCTACTCATCCTCACAGGTGGGGCAGGTGGCTTGTCCTCGTGGTCCATGTTATCACACATGGTTCAAGAGGAAAAGTAAAAGAGCAAGGAAAAGGGGGAAGAAATGGGAGGATGGACTAAATCAGATTGTGGAGGGGAGAAATGTAGGAGCAAATAAGAACCAGAGGAATTAGAACTAGAGAAGAGGGTGAGTGAAAGCAGATACACACACACACACACACACACACACACACACACACACACACACACACACACACACACACACACACACACACAGACAGAGAGAGGGGCAGAGAGGTGAGACACGCTTGTGCACTGTTTGCATAACTTGAAAACTGCATAAGCAAGAAGGGGTGAGAAGTCTCACTTCCTCCAAGCTGCTTCTAGAATCCTCAATGTACAATCATCTGCCAAACATTTCCAAACAATGTGCAAAAGAATGTTCGTGTTTTTTAGTCTACATAATGCACACTATTTTCCAAACAGTTAATAAATAACTTTTTAAATAAGTCATTATTTTTAGGTCATTGCAATTAGAGAAAGCACAACTCTGGTGCCCAGTGTCAGTATCAGGCTTCTGAAAAAATGACTGGGTCAGTTCCTGTAACAAAAAGCAAAGACTGTCATTTAACTTAATTTTTTTAATTCAAATATCTTAGGAAATTGAAATATTTGCTCATCAAGATATTTGACTAGTTTCAGTTTTATTTTTATTATATTTATACTTTATTATGTTTATGTTTAAACTGTCATTTTTTGGGGGGTATTGCAAGTTCTGATTTGATGCAACAGCATTAAGCTGATGTATTTCAAGAAGCTATATCTTTATAAGTTTTGAAATATTAAAAACTACTAAGGTACCTAGAAGCATTGGAATGCTGTGTAACCTGTGTTGTTGATTGTTTAAATGTTGTGTCTCATACAACGTGATAATCTTCTGTTCCACTCTCTAATCAAGTAGGTGGTGGTAATGCACCAGTCAACAATAAAATAAAGAAATAAATTTTAAAAAGCAGTTTGTTTGTTTTTTAAATAGAAATTGCAACTGATTTTTTCTTCTACAAAAGCCTCGGTGTATAGAGATTCAGTAACATATTGTTATTCTTTTTTGTGGCAATTCATTTATCACCACACTAACCTCATAATTTTTTTCTTAAATTAATATGTTTGCATTTGAGGTGGTGAAATGTTGCCTTCTACTATAATCCCAAAGGTCGTGTGCTCCAAACTATTCACACACTGGCAGACAGCACAGCATCCTTTGTGGGAGAGGCAAATTATTTTGTTGTTGAAAAAAAAAAAAAGGTTGAACTGGGATATCCTAAAAGAATCACGATACAAATTGAATCAGCACCCAGATATCATGATAATATACCTATAATTAGAGACAGCGAAAACAAAAATTCAGTTACATATTGATTTTCTGAACTATTCACAAGGCACAGCAACCTTTTGGGTTGAAACGGATAATTTGCCAAATTTGTTTACAATTTAACAAAATCTAAAACAAATAAAATCAGGATATTTATATAAAATTGGAAAAAGTGGGATTTTGCCACCTCTATTAAATTTACATGACTAAACACTTGGTGGTCACCCTGGTGGTCCTGAGGGGGATCACATGTTATGTGGTCATATGTTTTGCTGAACAGCTCCAAAAAAGGATCTGAATGCAACCCATATATTATAGATATAAACCCAAATATATAGCTAATTTATCAGTAAGTACATCTCAGTATGGTGTCTGCAAACAATTTAATGAAAAGAGAAATATTTAGCCAATAAAACATATGCTTTGAACTGGATAGATAATTAATAACCAAACAATCATGGACTAATTATTTAAAAAAAAAAAAAAAAAGCTTCCAGGGACCACAGTAACAAATCAGTTTAAACTGATTTCCACTAATTTGTGGCCTGGTTGCCTTCCTCATGACATTATCAAGAGAATTTTACCACTTCAAAGGAATTTTGGGGGCCTCCCCATATATCGTTAACTGTGGCCGCAAACATGCAAACTGGAAATACTAACAACATGCTGAAATACTCCTTCATATTTAACAGTTATTGAAACACTCTTTCAATAACTATTAAACACGTGTTTTTCTCCTACTTAAAACAGCAACTTGTTGTTATAATTCTTAGGGCGTTTTCACATTAGGCATGATTGATTTGTACAGTGCTCAGAAAGGATTGCTTCTCCCTTCACACTGGCCAGTGTTCTCAGTGTTTTGTTAAATTACTGGCTATGCCTAATATTGTTCATATTTCGAAAAAAAAAAAAAACACTAAGAGCAACGCTGTCGCGTGCTTCCCGACTTTATCTGCTCTGGCTGTGTAGGTCAGAGGATGAGATCGGTGTGTGCTATGCACACATATTTTGGAGGAGACGACGGCACTGATGATGGTGGGTCTAAACAGAGATCTACGTTTGCTTTCATATCTGAGTCGACGCATGCCTGAGTACGCTGTACTTTGCCTAAGAATACCTCTTTAACCAGAAACGGTTCCGGAGCACAGAACGATTCCGTTCTCACACTGATCAATATAAACTGGACTTTGGGCTCAGGTGTTCTCATGAACGATTCCAGACCCTAAAGTGAAACCGCCCTTAGATTTTGTAATGCCCGCCCCACACACACACACACACACACAATAATACAGTTAGAACAATAATATATTAGAACAGCTTGACTAATAAAACCTGTTTCTCAGCAGCATAAAAAAAAAGTTAGAGAAAAACAACTGCTCATGGCTGTTGTGGCACAAAGCGACAACAGGAACTAACTTGTCTTGTAGACGTTCTACAACATAAGATGTACCTGCACATGATTAACATTAACTAATGTTAATGATAAACTTAAATAATCAAGTCTTTAATTAATAATTAATAAGATACTTTAAGATACACTATAATTGAAAAAAAGAATCGACTAAATATCCAATTGCCTTTATTGTATTGTTATTGATGCATCAGGTTTTTATATTTTATACACAAAATCGTTCGATCGTGACGTCACCTGGGGAGCCCTAGCGCCTGCGCGAGCATGCTGTATCTACTTTCCCCTAAAGAGTTGGCAGCACTGCTGATGAACACTGTGCAAACTCAGCTAACAGCGGCGCTACACTCGGATCAATGGCCATTAGCGCTGTGGTTACTAGTCGCACTCAAGTACTAGTGACACACGACGCAGAGATTAGACTGAACTACTAGAGATTAGACTAAAAGTTTTCGTAAACGCGGCTAACTAGCAAGCCAGAGACGCAACTTTAGTTAAAATGTTGCATTAGTAATAAGCTTGCTAACTAGCTAGCTAGCCTGTTAGCCTTACCCGAATGCTCATTCTAATTTGAAGCATGGTGTAAAAAAAATGCAAATATCAGTGAGCTCATGTGAATGTTGCTAACGTTACATAATGACCTGTTAGTCAGCAGGTTAGCGGCTCACCTGTGCAGCTCCACTCTGCAAACTTCCACGGAACTTGGCTAGTAGGCAATCCAGACCTAAAGCAGCTTTTCACTTTTCCTTCACAAAAAAAAAAAAAGATTCTGCACTCTTTCGGGCAGCAAAACCTAAACATACAAAATACTTAGACGGCCAAGAAAAACATTCCAAACCAACTTTATATACAAAACATCCAGCTAACTAGCGACTTTTCACTCTTTGTGCGAGCGACGGGGAGGTGGTTTCTCAGCCCCAGAGATTTCTCTCCCCGAGTCTTAGCTTCTACCTGCCCCAACCCTTCGATACGGGGCAGTCTTGCGTTTATTTTCCCCACCCGTATTAAGACAATGCCTTGCTTCTTTGTTCTGATTGGTGAAGATATGAGGAGTACAGCGCTACCAATTAATCTTAGAGCAGGAGGTTTCTAGACTTTCCGCCAATCATATTTCAGAAGGCGGGATTTGTCCGAATACGAGTGGGAAAATAATAATGGAGTCCAACAAACGCTTCCGGTATCAACGCATTCAAGGCAGAATCCAGACAAATTTAAAGACGTTTGGACATATACATAGAAGCATGTTATGGGTAAAAACTCGATAGAAATAAAGCAATTAATATGATGATAAAAATAAAAAACAACAACCAAATGAATATGATTTGATAATAATAATAATAATAATAATAGCATTAATTTATTTACCTTCTAATCCACTTACCCTGTACAGGGTCATAGGGGCCTGGAGTTCATCCCAGGAGACATCAGGCACGAAGCAAGGTTCACTCTGGACATGGGTTATGAGGGTAATGGGGGACACCAATTTAGCTAATCTGCATGTCTTTGGACTGTGGGTGGAAACCAGAGCACCTGGAGGAAAGCCACCAAGCACACAGACCCCGCACAGGAATCGAACCCTTGACTCTGGAGGTGCAAGGTGGCAGTGCTAACCACTACGCCACTGTTTAACTTAAAGTATAAAAATTCATTTAATTACATTATATGTCATAAACTGATTTTATACACACAATATTTATTTCTGAGGACATAAAATCATGCAAAACTGAAATCTAGCAAAAATATGTTTAATAAGATTAAAAAATACATGATGAATAAATATGTTATTCATTGTAATCTTATTCTGAATTATTCTGTTTAGGTTACTTGAGTTGTGTTCATCATTTGGGCTTCCTTTTTATTTAATATAGACCAAAATACTACTAACTACTACTACTACTACTACTACTACTACTACTAATAATAATAATTTAAGCCATTATGCATTCAGGTATAAGAAACAAAAGTATTAGGTACTTAAATATTTTAATTGAAATCATAATACAACATAGAAAGGTCAGACAGGACAACTGCAGTGTATTTACTGCACATAGATAAAATTCTTCTTAAAATTTTTTCAGAGAAAAAACAAAAGTCTTTCACAGAGAATGTGGTCCTTTACACAGGCTTGTAAATTTACTCAAGAAACTGAAAATTGAAGAGATGTAGTTCATAAAAATTTGACACATTTCAATTCTGACTATTAGAGTTCGAGTTTCAGAAGATGCCATGTTTCCACACAGCCCTGAAGAGAAAAGCACAACACAGCACAGACACCAGTGTTGTTACAGCACACACTGGGATGATCAGAGAGGAATCACCCACTGGAAGCTCAAGACTCACACTATGAGGAATCTATGAGGGAGCAATAAGACAAGACACAATTATTCTGTATTGGTTTAAGAGTTGTAACATGTCATTTTATAACCACAAAACCACCTCAACTTGTAATTCTTACTCAGGAACTTGAAATGGTCTCCTCCATCATTTCATTGAGATCCAATCAACATGACTGTTTAGAGTGTTAACAGTACACAAAGTAGAACCTTTTACCTTTAAATAAGTTATGCTCCATATACTGGGATTTGCCTTAGATCAATCACCATACTGACGTATTGACTTCTTATAAGCAGTTCCAGTAAAGGAGGTGTCTATACATACTCTTTAATCATGATATATCTGGCTTTAAATCAGAGCCAATTCACAACATACTTAATCACTGTTTTTAATAAATATTACATACATTATTTCATTTAGATACATCATATCATTTGAAAAGAAGACACACCCTCCTCTATTACCTGTAATCCATGGATCTCCACCCATGAGCACAAACTCTGGTTCTGAATTGTACAAGGAGCATCAACGAGCCTGTGTGATGATCCAGGGTCTATAGTATCACCTAGCACAGAAAGGACAGATATTTTTTTCTTTTGTACTGCAGGGACTATGGCTAATGCACACAGTGTGAAAATTTCCCTCCACTGCTTTCTTAAGCACCTCATCACATCAGGGAGATCTATATGAATGAATCATGAAATCATGAATTTTAGATAAATTATTTTCTTGTTCAAGTAGAAGATAATCACATTCTCAATGGCACTCAATGCTTTGAGTTTCAAATCTTGCACAACTGCTCAAATTGAGTTAAATTTAAAGGTGACTTCTTTCTGGACTGCATTCCACATGCATTTTTAATGGGGTTTAAGTATGGGCTCTGACTACGCCGTGGAACGACATTCACCTTTTTCTGCTTCTGAGTTTTGCTGTGTGCTTTGGGTCATTGTCATGTTAGAAGGTAAAACTTCGTCCCATTGACAATCTTCCGGCAGAGGGCAGTATATTTTCCTCATGAATATGACAGTATTTTGCCCATCTTATTTCCTGACAAGTGCTCCAGTCCCTGCTGAAGAGAAACACTCCCATAACGGGATATCACCACCTCCATGCTTTACTGTAGGAATGGTGTAAGTTGGATGGTGAGCCATATTAAATATCCACCAGACATATTGTTTGATGATGTGGCCAAAAATCATTTTAGGCTCATCTGATAACCTGCATTTTTGCAAAGCTCAGTCGTGACTGTGGCTGTTTTTTTTTTTTTTTGCAACACTTCCATACAAGCCACATTTGTGGAGAAATTTTTCCAAGTTGCAGTAGGCCATTTGGTAGTTTCCGCCTGACCAGTTTCCTCCTGGCTCTTTCATCCAGTTTGGAGCCACATCCTGATCCAGGAATGGTCTGTGTTGCACCAAATAACTTCCACTTCCTAATAATAGACTTCACTGTGATTCTAAGCAGTGATAAAACTTTTGAAAATTATGTGAACTTTATCTCGGAAATCATTTGACAAATGCCTTGCCACCTATAGTTGATTGTTTGCTTTAGTTGCATTACCAGGAACTGCTCCAGCTTTTCATGCTGATCTAATCAAAATGACCACAGCTGATCACAGTTGAAAGTCAAGCAGCATTTTCAATGTCGAATAGCAAAGTCATTTTAAGAAGAGGTAATCCTTTTCCAAATCAGTGATTCTTTTTTTTTTTTTTTTTGTAAGAGAGTTGAACTTTACAACACATATCATCTTCTATATTGCTTATCCTATACAGGGTCACAGGAAGGCTGAAGCCTATCCCAGAAAACTTCGGGCACAAGGCAGGGTAGACACTGAACAATCCATCTCAGGGCACACATGCACAGACCATCTACTCAAACCCTTATTAATAACGACGGACAATTTGGGAACACCAATTAGCCTAATCTGCATGTCTTTGGATTGTGGGAGAAAACCAAAGTACCTGGAGGAAACCCACCAAGCACGGGGAGAACATGCAAACTCCCCGCACACAGAACCGAGCCGGAAATCAAACCCTGGAGTGGCAAGGCCACAATGCTAACCACTGCACCACCATGCCGCCACATCCAACATAAAACAACATAAAATGCAAATAGACACAATTGTGTACAGACAATGGAAATATGTCTTTTGTCTAACTAGTCGCTGTTACATGGTTAGTGTCGTTAATTTAAATAAAGGTCAGATCCAGCTCCCACAACCCCTCTTGCATTATTTCGACTATAACAATTGGAAATGTATGGGAGTAAAATTACAATTAACACATTTGCCTGCAGTTTATACATATTGCAAGAATTTCTATCAGTGTTTTATATTCACCCACAGTGCTCTGGTCGAAGCAGCAGTCTTGGTGGTTCGATGATTACTCGTTCCCATCCTCCTGAAGTGGATGCTTTGTGGTACCGGCCATGGACAGGAACCGCTGCCTGCAGAGGGTCAGGAGGGCTGAGGAAGACGAGTGCAGTGAAAGGAGAAGAAACATGGGCTGGGGCCTCGAGGTCTAAAGCTGAATCAAGAAGCACCTGCCACATACAGACATATTTTAAAACTCCCAAATGTTACTATTTAAAAAGCATAGGTCTCAGAGCTATATATATCAGTGTTAATGATGCAGCTAAGATAAACCTCAGACAATATGTTATCTATACCTCAGAATCCCTTTACTTCACTCCCTTTACTGAGCCATGCCCTTCAGAGTAAAAGCTTCATGCAAAGCTGAGCAACAAGTCAGGGAAGGGTATCTTCTAAAATGTGGGCATTTTAGGGTAAAAATCTCATACTTCAGCCAATATAAAAACAGAAAAAGTATGTAATTTAATGTTTTTTTCCATGTACTGTGGAACCTTGGATTGCGCGTGTTTTGCAAGATGAGCAAAACTTTTGAAGACATTTTATCTTGGTAAACGAGCCAGGTCTTGAAATACGAGTAGTACGCATGCAGTTTGTCTGCCAAGTGTCATGTAATCACAGCTGAGTCAATAGTTCTTCTTTCTCTCGTGAGCTGCGGGATCATGGGAAATCGTCTCCCATGCTCAGTCTCAGTGCGTATGCGTCACTCGTATAGTCAACATTCGTGTGCGCGAGTACAGTTTACCATGACATTGTGACCATGCGTGTCTGTGCACACGTGAATCATTTTTTAAAATTTTGTATCCAAGTGTACTGACTGTTCTTTAGTAACTTAAAAAGGCTGTAGCTGCGGGAGATGCAATGCAACGTTACATTTCCGTGAAATCCTCAAAAGGGGGAAAAAGCAAGTGTTATTAGAGAGGTTCCTTGTTAAATAAGTTTGTCGACAGAGACTTTCTGTCAGAGAGCAATGATTCCGTTAGTGTGTGTGTGTGTGTGTGTGTGTGTGTGCGCGCTTGTGTGAAAGTCATCCTACACAGTATCCCCCTGCCTTCTCCTCTCCGCTCTTGTCTTACTTCAGCCATGATTTTTTTCAAAGGTAAAGTGCAGGTTAATTTGTTTTATTTTTACTTTATATTTTGTATTAATTATTTTTATATGAATATTTTCAGGTTGTGGAACAAATCATCTGAGGTTCCATTATTTCTTATGGGAAAATTTGATATACGAATACTTTGGATTACAAGCACGCTTCCCAGAACGAATTATGCTCGCAATCCGAGGTTTAACTGTATATAATTTGTACTGTATGCACACACTGAGTGTCCTCAAATAAGCAAAAAGTGAATTTTCACAACAGGTCCCGGTTTACTTTGCATGCTGTTGTTGTTGTTTGTGGTGGTCTTTCGGCAAGGGGTCGCCACAGCAGACCATCCGGTCCGCACGAACAAGTTTGATACAGGTTTTACGCCGGATGCCCTTCCTGACGGAAAACTCCCATTCATCAGGGCTTGGGAGTGGCACTGCACTTTGCATGCTAATTTCCATTAAGTAGTTAATCATTCTGTTGGACAGAATTGGTGTAAAGCCCTAGAGAACATCTTTATTAAACTTTTGAATCATGCGGACAGAATAAGCAGTACTGAATAAGTTCTGAGTTTCACATATCTACATGTCTATACTAAAATCATAATTTTAGGTAAAAAGCTAATATTGGGATTTATAAAGGGGTTATAAAATGTGCATTGAAACACTACATGTTTACTCTGTTTTATCCCTGTTTAAAATCAATACAAATATTGTTGGAAAAAAAAGGTTAGAGATTACATAAACTTCATCATCACCAATGACGTTGCTTTTTATTAAACCTACACATAGCCAAAATAGCCAAGTGTGTTGACTCTACAACGGGACACATCAAAACATGAATCTCTTCTTGAGAGGTAAAGGACACTGAACATCTTCTGTAGAAAATTTTAACTTTATTTCTGCTCAAACACCAGCAGAATGTGATATTTCTTTGTTTTATTTAAACTTTGTTTAATACTAAAGTTTAATACTAAAAACATTTATTATTTCACACCATATTCTGCTTGAGTCAACTCTGCATTCTAACAGACCACCATCACCTGTAATCCCATTTCCTCCTTCAAGTCTGCAAGCTGATACTGATCCATGTAAACTCCATTGGGCAGTTGGTGAAGAAGCAGAGCCTTGACAGAATGTGATGTAGGCTCATGTCGAACCACATAAACAAGGTTCCTGAAAAATGCAGAGTAACACTTCAGTAAATCAAGAATCAAGTATCAAGACAATACATCATTTTTTGACATAATCTTCTTGCTTTTCAATACACTTTTTTAAAACAAGCTTTCGTATTCCCTCATTAAAAAATGTTTTAGGCTGAGCTGCGAGATATGAATGCACCAGTATCTTCAATTCTTCATCAGAAGTGAATCTTTGTCCTTGTAATGCTGCTTTCTGGGAACCAACACTGCAAATAGTGTCGACAATGTGGGCAGATGTGTGTGGACGTGCCTTACCATGCAAGATCACAATGCTCTTGAATAGCAGTCCTCTAAATTTAATCTGAAGTTTAAACTTCAGCTCTTAAATAAGTATCTCACTGTAACAAGCACTGTTAACCTTTTTCCTGATAATGTTCGGATACTGACCCTTAAGAATCCCAGAAAACAGTAAGCATCAATTTTCCAACTGATGGTTGACTTAATACTCTGATACTCTGCTGTTTACTCTCAGAAACTTTGACCATCCTTAGAGTATCGGTCTAATTTTGTCTACAGATATCTAAAACCTTTCTCCATATTGCACGAAAAAGTCTTTTAGAAATAACAGCAACAGGTGTACCACAGACCACAAAAAAAAATTCATCACTGCACACTGCTCTTTGTGCAAACAAACTGAAGTAACACATTCACACCTGTACAGCAGTGACTGGGGAGACATTAGCCTTGAACGGAATAGCTTTAATATAACCGGAGTGTGAATTAATTTTGGACAATATTGATTTTAAAAAAAAGAGAGAGAGAGAGATCAGTGATCTTAATTAAACCATCATTGTTTACGAAAGACAGAGCTCAATGCAATAATGAAAGAATGTATTACAAGGTGGTATCAAAAATGTTTTGAGATTAGTACCATTTACATGAAAGCACTTCAATTATCTACATTTACACCCTATCAACGTCAAAATAGTCCCATTGCACAGCAATACAGCACTCCCAGGGTTCTTGCCACTTCTGGAATATGTCCTGGAAGTCTTCTTTTCAATGCTTAGATCTCTGAAACGTTGTCAAAAGTGTTTTGAGTTGGATCTTCATCTTCGGGAAGGGGACAAAGTCCGCAGGAACCAAATCTAACGAGTAGAAGACGTGTTTAAAAGTGAGACCATGACGTTTCCGGGGAGAAATTCGAGTGAAATTTTTTTGCATGCCATAGATCTGGCCACTTTCGCTTGATGACCTCCCTCAGGCGTGTGGGCCACTCGAAACACCTTGAACGACGCATTGCAGCATCGCAGTAAACTTGCTGAATCATGTCAAACGTCTCTGTGGCAGATTGCTCATTTTTATGCAGAATTTAATGTTCACTCTTTGTTCAAACTTGTTCCATGATGAAACAGCATATGTGGTAATGCAGATGGTCAGAATAGCACCAGTTGCACAGCTCACAGCATACACAGGACGGTGTCTTTTGGCACACTGACTTACGAAGGTCGGTTCTCCCTGTGACGGCGCGTGCAGCCTTGTGCTGCCATCTGTTGGCGTGTTACAAAACTATTCTCGAAACTTCTTGATACCACCTCGTATTTCCAGTATTTCCAATACCTGTCGGCTTGTTTACCTGTGAAAGCCTTGTTTATTAAGCTTCATCGACATGCCCACTGATTCAAGCCAAGAAGATTCAAAACCACAACCGACACCATCTGAAAGGAACCGGGAAAGCAATGAATGAATTACATGATCAACAAAGAGCTCGGCTTTAACTCAGGAAGCAAAATAATCAGACCAACTAGCTGCAACATTACGGTAGATAACGTTGTTTTTGTTATTTATAGATATGTGTCTAACAATTTCAATAATACTTTCATTACCTTCATGAGAAGCTCCACAAAAATGAAAATATATCACAATTACGACAAAATCTAAGATTCTCATGGTCGACTCATGACACTCATGTCACTGGCTGGGTCCTATGTTTTACACATTCCCTACGCAGGCGACCTACAGGGTCCACGCGTGTGTAGTGCTTATTTAAATAAGTCAAATTTGCGATATACTGTACAAGGTTTAAATTGTATTAGTTGACTCAATCAATATCAATTATATTCTTATATTAATAATCGTGCTGTGTAAAACATCTCGTCCACGATTTTTTACACTATAACTAGTACACTACATATTAAATAAGGAGTGATTTGGGATTTGGCCGTCATACGCCGGTCATTTCCGCATTCTGCCGCAAGTTACCGATAGATGGCGATAATTAAATAGTTTTAGTTACTAATGCATACAAGAAGGAGAGAGAGAAGAAAGATGATGGTGTAATTATTTGGCAGCTTTCTGTGAAATTCCAGTTAAATTACTTTTCATAATGTAAAAGGACAAAAACTAAATAAATAACATCTAGCGGGACGTTAAGGATTTTGCAGGTGCAGTATTAAGTTTTATTAAGTGGCGTTTCATTTAATGCTGTAGGTTAATATATTGCCATGGCGACAGCAAACGCAACACATAACGTGCGTTGTGTTAAACTTCGTTTATAACAGATCATGAGGCACAAATTGATTGCAAATAAAATGTTTTTCTGATTAGAGTAAAATTATAGTTTGTGTTTAGCATAAATGCGAAATTGCACATTTGTGAGTAAAGACGTATTATTATTATTATTATTATTATCTGTTTATATTTGGAAAGCACTGTGGCCTCGCACCTCCAGGGTCGAGGGTTCGATTCCCGCCTCGGGTCTTTGTGCATGGAGTTTGCATGTCCCCCCCATGCTTGGTGGGTTTCCTCCCACAGACATGTAGAATAGGCTAATGGTCGTTCCCAACTTGCCCGTAGTGTGTGAATCCACGTGTGAATGTTGACTGGAGGTCCTACCTCTGTCGTAATATAGGAATAAATACAATTGTAACTATTATTGTCCTCCGAGGTCCCTTACTTGGACTACAGGTTCCTAGGATGAATGAATGGATGGATTGATGGATGGAAGAGACTGCAATGCCAAATGCCACAAAGAACAGATTCTCTCTTCTCACAGGTTAAAAAAAAAAAGTATAAAGTGGTGGGTAAACATCATGCCTATAAGAGCCAAGCAATGTGGGATTAAGTTTGATCCACCTTCAGTCATCCTCATATATGAGAATAAACATACTAACAAGTTGCGCAAAAGAGTAATGCCAGTGAGGAGCTTTTCACAATACTCAGGTAACATGCTACCTTTCTCCTATTTGCCAACTTTATTTGTCAAATACAGTGAAGAGATTCATCTGGATAAAAATAAAATACAAATATTGTTGCTTTCGGCTCACTCCTCTAGACTGTGGCACGGCTGCAGAGAGACTGAAGCATCATCCCCGTCATGGACAATATCTGGACTCTGTGTCACTGGAACAGCTGGTGAGGTTACACACGGTGCTCCGGGATCACCTTCGTGGTATCAGCGTGGAGGAGAGTCTGAAAGGACAGCATCACTCTCACACACCAGAGGAAGATCTCAACAAACTCAGTGACGAAGAGCTAAACCATCACAAAGCGCAAATGGACGTGCTATTCGAGCTGAACCGGCGCCACAAAAACGACCCAGACTTTGTGTACGACCTTGAGGTGGAGTTTCCTGAAACCAGTGCACGGGAAACCTGTAGCTGGGACCAGTCAGATGAAGAGTTTTAAAGGGCAGGTAGCTTTACAACTCCACCGTTCTATCTTGACATCAAGCTTACTTGCCCGTTTGACGTTACACATATTCTCCCTGTGCCTGTTAGGGTTTCCTCAGGGTTCTCTGGCTTGCTCTCATCTTTAAAAGCATGCCAGTTGTGTATGAATAATATTGAATATATATATATATATATATATATATATAAATAAATTTTAAACGAACATCTGATGTATTCCACGCATCTATGTTAAATATCTGAAAAATATCAAAGTAGAATAAAATTGGCTGATATGTCACACCTCAAATTTTTGACTTCAGTAATTTATCTGTGTATAGACCATGAAAAAAAATACAGATGTTCTTAAATCTTGCAATAAAATGGGACATTTATGTAATACAACAGAAGGGTATATCAGTGGCAAACCATCTAATCGCACATTTCTTTGTGCCTGCTATATATAAATAATATTTTCCAATAGTTTAAACAGATATGGTATTTCTACAAAAAAGCCAGTCAGTAACCCAGGAACAGCAGCACTTACATCATTTAATAAGTTTATGAAGAAAAAAATGTATAATAATAAAAATAAAAAAAAGTTGTAATGACTGTAATAAGCCCAACCCCAAACCAGACCCTCGTTTTCCGATTACATTTTTAGTCTCAAGGCAGTTTATGTATGGACTAGCATGTGAACTGTAGGAACATAATAATAAAAATAACTATGCTTAAGATCAATTTAGACCTATTTACAAAGTAATAAAGTGTCTCAAAGGAGTTTTGATTCAGGATATCCCTTTATGTTTGATATCCCAACATCACAAATAACCAATCAAAGATGGTTTACATTTGCAGCTAAAAACCTTTGTGGATTCTTATTGGTCCTCTTCTTTCACTTTGGAGTGGATTCCTCCTTTCTAGAACATTTGCACACAGAGTATTCTTCATGGACAAAATTTATAATTAGGGCACCTGATCTTAAACCTGAATCTTCCACTGAGACACTTCAGAGAACACAGGCATTGGTCATAGTGATCAAGACAAATTCTGGTTTTAAAAAAGTGCATCAAAGCCAGTGAAGGAAATGTCCGATTCTGCCAAAGCAGCCACCAATAGTACAAACATAATGCAGATGAGCAGTTTGTCCGGATGGAGTTACAAAAAGTAGTCATGTAATAATTTGAGACCCAGTCAAATTAGTTTTTTCTAAAGATACAACGTCCAGCAAAGCAGCCTCACATGCCATCTTTGATATTTATGTTAAAAATAATATATCTTGCTGTAAATGTTTCTGTGACTTTTACAACATTTCAGTGAGTAAATATGCAATTTGAAGAGCAACGAATTTGGTGTTTTGATTTCATATAGTATTAAATCCTATGTTGCGAATTCAGTAGACGTGTGTACATATACACATGTAAGCTGACACTTTCCATTGAAAAAAAATAAGGTTACTCGCAGTACAATATTCAACTTTTTTAAAATTAACAAAACAGACACATTTCAAGGACATTAAAAAATAAAAGTTTCTTTTCATTGTGACCCTCTTTTCCATGATCTTTGTCATATAGAAAGTTTTTTTTTTATATATATATATATATATATATATATATATATATATACTGTACATATCCTATTTTACCACATAGACAAAATACATACATTATATGCATACGGTTGCGTATAAAAGTCATAGCTAGAAATCTTATTTTTTCTTCCGATCCTGAGTGCACCGCGGACAAAACCTAGAAAATAAAAAGCATACAGTAATATGAATGAATGTTGAATATGTGTATTAAAATCTTTATTGTAATTTCAACAGATGTTTGACATACCATTTCCCTTTGGGCTTTGTTGTGAGATCCACGCATGCAAAGTGAAACCATTCTATTGGGCACTGTTGGGGGAGGATGAGTAAATTGTGATTGAGAAAGAAATGTGCTGTTCTGACATCGGAAATTAATCAAATATGGACAGCAGATTTTGAAACTTTAAAACAAATCAATGACAAAACAAAAAATAAATCTTTTATAGTTATTAATGAGGCCTACGTCAGGATTGTCGCATCCAATCATTTCTCCATATGACACTTGATGGCACAAACAGTATGTAGGCTCGTTGGGGTCCACTGGCATGTCCAGGACATCCGATGGATGCACTGGCAACAATGACTCCTGGAAATCAGCACTAGAAAAATGGAGAAAGGAAAAAGTTAGATATAATACTCTATAAATATATTGGGGATGTTACAAAAGGATTATTATGGCTGGCAAAAAGCATCTCTCATGTGCTACTGATAATGAATAAATTCTTAAACCTGTTTTTAATTTTTTTCTTTCTCGGTGAGTCTTCATCTGAGCATTTTCTTCCTCTGCCTTTGGATCCTCGCTTATCCTTAAGCCCTCTGCTGCCTCCTCCTCCTTCTAGAAGAGAAATAAAACAATCCCTTTACATCTGGGGAGACAAACATACAGTCCATGGGTAGGAGCTCTATTCTCTATCCACACTCTATAAAACTCTATTCCAGGCTACTCGCTGTTATTCTACTAGGGGCAAAATACAGAAACTCTTTTAATAATAAAATGTGCTAAATGTTTACATTTTAACTCAATAAATACTTTTATTAAGACATAATACTAAGACTTAGTATGGCCACCCTTTGCTCTCACCACAGCCCCAGTTCTTCATGGCATGGATTCCACAAGATTTTGCAAATATTTTTTTTAGATAATTTTTTGGTAATTTGATTTTTAGACAGCGGCACGGTGGTGTAATAGTTAGCACTGTCGCCTGGCACCTCCAGGGTCCGGGTTCGATCCTGGCCAGGCTCGATTCCCATCTCTGTGTGCAAGGAGTTTGCATGTTCTCTCCGTGCTTAGTGGGTTTCCTCCGGGTACTCCAGTTTCCTTCTACAGTTCAAAGATATGCAGTTTAGGCTAATTGGCGTTTCCAAATTGCCTGTAGTGTGTGAATGGGTGTGCGAATGTGTGTATGTGTGTGCCCTGTGATGGATTGGCACCCTACCCAGGGTGTACCCTGCCTCATGCCCTAAGCCTCCTGGGATAGGCTCAAGGTCTCCGCGACCCTGAATACAGGATAAAGCGGTATATAAGATGAGTGAGTGAGAGAGTGATTTTTAGATAATCTGATTTCACCACACAGTCCCTCACGTTCACGTTCATTTTCATGGTGTGAATCTCCAGTTCTATCACATCACAAAGGTACTGTATTCAAATCCGATAGGTGGGAAGGCCTTTGAAGAACGCTGAACACATTGTCGTGTTCATGAAACCAATGTGAGAAAACGTTTGCCTTGTGCATTATCATGCTGGAAGTAACCATTAGAAGATAAATCATGAGGATAAATAATGAAGGGACTTACATAATCAGCAACAATACTCAAACAGGCTGTTGCTTTCACATAATGATAGATTGGTATTAACGGGCCCAAAGTGTGCCAAGGAAACTTTCCCACTGGTCTGTCACAAGGCAGGTTGGTCCATAGATTTCATACTGTGCAAAATTCTTACCGTAAGACCGACGTAAGCAGGAACCAGCTACGCTACTGCATATGTTCTGGACATGCCCAAAGCTATACAATTTTTGGAGTTTTATTTTTGATACCTTGTCCAAAATATGCCAAATACCATTAGAACCATCCCCATTTATTGCACTTTTTGGTGTTGAC
>JAQMYL010000007.1:14052676-14064414 GCA_030014365.1 Clarias pachynema | reverse complement strand
CCCCCCCCCCCCCCCCCCCCCCCCCCCCCCCCCCCCCCCCCCCCCCCCCCCCCCCCCCCCCCACGGGTAGAAAAAAAAAATTTGTACTATGTATGTATACGTAACTTGTTTATATTTCCAATAAAAAAAGACTTTGATCAAAATTCTTACCGTACATCTGTGTGCCTCAGCATAAAATAAGATTCTTCAGATCAGACATTTTTCCAGTCTTTAACTGTCCAGTTTTGGTTAGCCTGTGCTTACTGCAGCATCAGCTTTCTGTTCAGGGTTACCAGTAATGGAACCTAATGTGTTTTCCTGCTGTTGTAACCCAGCTGCATTAAGGTCCAATATGTATGTGTACATTCTGAGATGCTTTTCTGCTGACCACATTTGTCCAGAGATGTTATCTAAGTTACTATATAGGCTTACTGTCACCTAAAACCAGATCAGCAGTTGTGGAAAAACTCAAGCTCAATACATCTAGTCTGTCTGGCACCTACAATTATGCCAAGGACAATTTTTTCCTCATTGTAATTGTTGACAAACATTATGTGACGCTACCAGCCCATTTATGCATTGCACTTCAGTTACACAATCAATTAGGCAAATAGGGGCTCCTGATAAAGTGCTCCATGTCAATAAATGACATGGATTTTTCAAGATGTAACTATACAAAATTTAGAAAGGTTAAAGGAAGTAAATACAAATTACAGGACACTATATACTTGTAAGTTCAGCCTGTTCTTGCGTTCAATTTCAGATAAACTGTCTTAAAGTAACATGAGGACTAATTGTCGTATTGGTCACCAAACTGATTATATTTGTATAAATGTAATGTAGCCCAAAATGAATGAGAATAACACCCCTGAATTAGATATTTAGAAAAAATAAATGATTTGTTTTAGGTAAATAAGTCTTATACATAAATGGACAAAAACAAACAACCATGCTTTAACAATACTGTCTCAGACTGTCTCAAACTATGGCATTTTCTTTTTACATTGCATTATTTGATTCTACTGTATATACCTTCAATTCAGTTCAACTTAATTTTATGTGTATGTTTTTAACAATAGTCATTATCGCGAAGCAGCTTTACAGAAATAACCTTCAAAGTACCTCTAAACAATTCAAAAAATTCCCTGACTTTCTCATTTGCGGTATAAGAAATGCATGATGTAGAGGTTGGCTCAGAGAAAGTAAAACCACAAAGCCTTCCTCCTCAAATGATTCTTTAAAAAAAATTTACATCTGGATGAAGAACACATTTTGTGCACGTAGTCAATATGTCAGCCAACTTCTATAATACAGTTCAGCCAAAAATGCATTTTTCCACTTACTCCTAATATGTCTGATCAGCCAAGATGTGTTTAATGTCTAAAGCTTGCTTTTTAGTACCCTCAAACCCTATCACACATTTCCAAAATTTGCTTATGACACACTTTTATATAAAATTTGACAAATGAACATTAAATTGGATTCACTTACTACCTTAATAATTAGTTAATGCAGCCATAATTTGATTGTATTGTAATTTATGTTGCTATTCTATAAAACCATATACCTTTATATAGTTCACAAACACTAATTACAGACAAGATGCCACAGCAATATTAGGCTTTTAGTGATATCTTTGTACTGATCATTTTCTGTGAAAGAATGGTTGTATAACATTACATCTTTATCAGAAGAAACCCCCAATAATTTGGGGCGCAATATTTTATTTTGAAGCCCCTGCTCCAAAAATGACACGTTTACATTAGCCTAAAGTCTGCAGCTGACCCCATGGACAAAGAAACGCTGTTTGAAGGAAAGTTTTGACCTGAGGCATTTTTGGAGAAATAACGGTGAGACATTCAAACTCTGTAGCAACTGTTAAACATGGTGGTGGTAGCATTACGCTCTAGGGCCTTTTTTGCTTCCAGTGGAATGGGTGCATTTCACAGACTGGATGGAATAATAAAGAATGAAAACTCTCTCATAAATCATCAGTATGAAATCAAATCGTCAGCTAGACAAATCGAAACGGACAAAATCGAGTGTTTGAACAGGACAACGACCCCAAACAAATCAAAGTTCTTTGTGAATTGGATAAAGCAGGCTTTTATAGACGTAACCCCATAGAAAATTTTGTGAACCATGCTTACAAGTCTTAGAAGGGTCTGTGCCAGGAAACAAATTTAATACAAAACTACCAATTCCGCCAAGAAATGTGTTTAAATATAAATACCCAATAGAATGCTACTGGAAGGTAGTCTGAAGAATAAGTAAAATTTCAACCCTGTGTTGATATCACAAAGACCAAAATAAATGACAATTTATACACCAAATTCTTCTATTAAAGTTTATGTACAATCATTCCGCCCCAGAAAATAACCAGTTCAATTAATTGCTATCCAAATTTTGCCATACCACATCCCTCCCATATTTATAGGAAGTCATGCAAGTTTTAAAGTCTTACTTTTTAGTGCTCTACTCTCAGGACTCTCATAACCACTGACATCCAGCTTCTCTTTTAGCTCATTTTCAAAACGAGCTAGGTCTGCGTCCAGTCTTCGGATGTGCTTATCAACCTAGAAAACATTATGACATTATTTTAAGCAACTACTGGGTTTTTAAATGGATAAAAAAATCTGAATAACAATGTTGTTAACATTATTGAATACAGTTAAATCCAAGACTGTTATAATAAGTAGTTTTTTTTTTTACTTGGAGCACATCACCATTTTAGGGGGAGAAAATGTTACACTCACTAACCATTTCATATGTCTGCATAGCAAGCTGCACTTTGTCATCACTGTATTCTTTACATTTGCTGTAGGCGCTCTGAATCTTCTGCAGATGCTCCACCCTTTGCTCAGACGCGAGGTTCCGGACATTTGTGATGTACTCTTCAGCGAGTTTATCGATTTCTCCTTTCTTTTCTAGCATGTTTACAGGAAACATCATTTATTGAAAACACACATAGCAACACAAAATTTGGTTTATACATCAAGTCATTTGTAAGGATCTGACTGGCTGATTCAGTGTCATATCCATGTTTATGAACAGGTTTACTTATGTGAGATTACTTGAAGTTGGTTTAAACATGACTACAAATACCAGGAGACTCAAAAAAAGTAATGGATTAAAATATTGTTGTTAATTATATTGTAGGATCTCCTTAAGCAAATCTAGAACAGAACAGTAATGTATAAAGAGCGCATGAACACGAGACCTTACTTACCCTCTGTCCTGTTGTCCAGCTCCCGCATCAGGGTGAAGTTCCTCTGTAGTTCACACGGCAAATTTTCAATGCCTGGAACATATTTGTGTATTTTTTTTAAACTGTAATGACACATAAGTAGTTTCTTTCGTGGATACAGTGTGTGACATGAGAGCAAGAGATTTTCCAGTCCTAGTTCTGGCATTTACAGACACTTTTTTTTGTAATTCATTTATTCATTAATTTAATTTGTTTATACAACTAACAATCTAACACTCATTTTACCCAATGAGGAAATTGTTGATGAGCTAATGATTCAGGTGTTACAGCAGAGAAACACGCTAAAATAATGTTGAAAAATAATAACAATAATCGGAACTTGGAAATACCAGTGTATCTGGCACAGCTGTTGTGTTTACAGCTGACTTAGCTAGCTAGTTGGAAGTTGGCCCATAATATTTGGTTTACTGTAAAAAAAAAAAATAATAATAATAATAATAATAAATTCTGGCTACAATGATTCAAACTGTTCCCAGATTAAAATAATAAAATGAAAAATACGCATGGAAAGTTATTAGTAAATCTTGCATTAGTTGCCTGGCAACTTAGCTATGTTCGTATTCCAGCCAGGTAGCAGGCTAGCAAACACCGCAAAACTTTCATCCTAGCTATCTGGCTAGCTACAGAGCGAACATGCTATAAATTACAATAACACACCGTTTGCTTGTCAGCTCTCACGTGTTTGCAGTAACTGGTTAGGCGATAACGTTAATACGTTTGAAACCATTTGTCAACTCGACCGATATTTCAATATCACCAGGCCAGCCTTACAGTTAGATAAGATTAGCTTAGTTTAGCTTAGCTCGGTTGCGCCGACACCGATAAGCGAAGCCACCGAAAGCCCTCATAAGCGCCAGATGTTTTTTCCCTATAAAAAAAAGAGGAAAAACACAGTCAGACATGGACGAAGCGAAAGGCGTATACTCACTGTCGAGATAATGTTCGAGGTATATCGCCGTCGCCATTATTATTAACCTTCAAGTTAAAAATGTAGCTTGTTTTTTTCTGTCAGCGAGAACGCGCATGAAGTAGAACAACATTGGTACACGATTAATTATTCATGAAGTTCTTTATTTTTATTGGATAAGAAGCTTCTGCTTTGCATACTTCACTCCGATTGGATATTATTTGGGCTTGGCTTATCTCTTATATATGAAGGTGGAAAAAACACCCGATGTCCACTTTATTAGGTACACCTTCCATATATACAGTAGTATATACTCACCGGCCACTTCATTAGTTACACGTTGATAGTAAACCACTTATACCTTATTACCTGTAATACATCTCACAACTCTCTCTCTCTCTCTCTCTCTCTCTCTATATATATAGAGAGAGAGAGAGAGAGAGAGAGAGAGAGACCTTGTTTATATTGTACAAACAATTCACTGCTGTTTTTTTTGTACATTTGTACATTTAAAGTATATATACACCACATGTACATACACAATGTACATACTGTACATAGGAATATTTACTGCATTTTATATATATTTATATATATTTATCTAGATAGATAGATAGATAGATAGATAGATAGAATCTTAGAGACTTTGGTCCATATTGACATGATAGCATCATGCACTTGCTGACGATTTATTTGACTGCACACCATGATGTGAATCTCCTGTTCCACCACATTCAAAAGGTGCTCTGTTTAACTGCAGATCTGATGACTGTGGATGCCATTTGAGTAGAGTGAACTCATCATCATGTTCAAGAAATCAGTTTGAGATTAACTCAGCTTATTGACATTGCACGTTATCCTGTGGTTATAAACAATGCTCAAATATCCCCCACACCATTATACCACCTGAAGCCTGAACCGTTAGCACAAGGCAGGATGAATCCATGCTTTTATCTCTTTATTTTCACCCACCCATCCGAATTTTGCAGCAGAAATCAAGACCAGACAATGTTTTTTCCCGCTCTGATGCTTGGTTAAAACTAGAGCATCGTCTTGACCTGCCAACATGCCTAAATGCATTAGATACGTTAACAAGCAGCTGAACAAGTGTACCTTATGAAGTGGCCAGTGAATGTAGGTACAGTAGTTTGTGGACATTTGACCATCACAGCCATATGTGCTTTTCGCATGTCTCAATTTAGATTTAGTCCCCCCCTTTGCTGTGATTATTATATCCACTCATCTGGGAGGGCTTTCCACTAGATTTTTGAAGTGTGGTTGTGGGGATTTCAATGCATTCATCCACAAAAGCATTAGTGAAGTCAGGCGTTGATATTGAGTAAGGTGACCTGTCATGCTCTCGATATACTAGTTCATCCTTAAGGTGTTAATTTGGATTGAAGTCAGGACTGTGCGTACACCACACTAAAGGTTTCCACACCCATCTCGGCACACCACATCTTCAGGAGCTGTAACGCCACGGGTCTCTTTGCAGGTAAACCCGCAGGCAGCTACATTGCGGATTTCTGAACAGACAGAAACGCCGCCAACCTCACGCGCGGTCTCTAGGCAACGCCACCTAAGATGCAGCCAGAGGAAATGCGTGACACCTGGAAGCACGCCTATACTGTATAAGCCCCCAGACGCGGCACTTTGCGTGCAGGCATTAGTTTGAGAGCAGGTCTGTGGTGCTCCGGAGCACTGACCTTCATAAGTCAGTGTGCCAAAAAACATCATCCTGTGTACATTAGAAGCAGTGCAACTGGTGCTATTCTGACCATGTGCATTAGCGCATATTACTATATCATGGACAGCAAGTTAGAACAAAGAGTGAACATGAAATTCTGCATGAAACTGGGCAAATCTGGCACAGAGAGGGTTGACTTGATTCGCAAGTTTACAGTGATACTGTAAGGGTTGCTCGAGGTGTTTTGAGTGGCATGTGCGCTTCAAAAGCGGAAGAACACTGAAAAACGACGAGCGATCAGGAAGATTCACCTTCAATGAGCTCAACCCCTGATGATCGTTGGAGAACAAGCCACAACAATGCTGCCATTGTCAGGGTGCGCCAAGTGCGTCCCAGGCTGCTGACCCAGAAGCAGAAGGAACATCACTTTGAAGTCTGCCAGGAACTCCGTCAGGGTGCCGTGGATGACTCGTCCTTCATGTCGAGGATCATTACCTGTGAAAAAAACTTGTGTGTATGGGCTCGACCCTGAGACAATGCAACAGTCTTCACAGTGCCCACCATCTCCATGAGCGAAAAAGGCGAGGCAGCGAGGCAGCTCCACCAGTGCATGTTTACCGTCTTTTTAGACATTCGTGGGATTGTGCATCGACAATTCCTTGTAAACAGAGCTATTCTTGAAACTTTTTAATACCCCTTGTATCTCGTTTCTATACCTTAGTAAATCATTGTCAGAAAAGTATCCCCCCCACCCAGTGTCACCAGTGTGGCTATGTAGGCTCAAAACAGAAAAGTTATAACTAATTAATTTTAATTCATTTAAAGAAACTAATAAATATTTAAATTTGTGTCTGTATGCGTGTGAGATTGTGCATTGATTGAAGATAGTGTTCTTTTCCAACGGTATTTTCGGGGAATAAAATTATGTTGGAATAAATATTCCACCTCATGTTTATCCTTTGACACGTGGGTATTTTACATGCACCTTGTCAATCACCGCTACCCTACACTAACTACATGTTCAAGGTACAGTAGGTTCGCTGGGTTTCTAGAAAGTATAAATACGCGTCACGTCCCACGTGACAGAGCTCGGGGTTGACCCCGGAAGTGTTGCTTTGCACGAGCTCTTTGAACTATAAAAAATAAAATAAAATAAAATAAAATTGGAATAAAAGTGTATGTAAAAGTGAAACAAATATGACAAATGCGACACATCAATTATAAGAAATGTTTGAATCACTTCCGGGTTTTACGTTCATTGCTATAGGCTCAATCTCAAATGTTTCCCTGATGTATATGTATAGGGTGTACTACATAGGGTTTACTTTCCCAACTTACCTAGTGCAGTCATGAAGGGCGTATAGAGTTGTTTGGGATTTACCCCTGGTGTCAGTAAGTTGCTGGCAAACCTGAGTAATTTCACTGCAGAAACTGCAATGTGTTGAACATAAATGGACACAGTTACAGTAAATGCTGAGGATCTGCAGAAGCAGGTCTGAGGATAAGCTCTAAAACATGAGCACATTTTAAATATAAATGCGTTTATGTAAAAGATCTTGTTTGTGAGTGATAGAAAGTTGTTAATCTTTAATGACTTTGATTTCACTTTATTAGGTTGAAGAAATCGAAGCCCTTTCATCTATTTATGGGGACGAGTGGTGTGTGATCGACGAGGCTTCGAGGGTGTTTTGCATCAAAATATCAGATGATATTTCTGTCCCGAAATGTTCTGTTTGTTTACAGGTACGTGGACAACAGGCGTGTGTAAACTGTGCTGTTATTCCTGCCATCACTATTTTTGAATTAAAATAGTGCAACACTTAACACGAGGCAGACTGTATCAGACTATCATTAGAATTTTCCCATATTTTCAACAAATGGATTTTCAGAGAAAACAGTTATACCAATATCCACCAAAGTACTGTTTTAAATCTTTTTTTTGTGTGTATTTATTTTTACATCAAGTAAAAATAAATCAAGTCAAACTAGACTGCCGTCTATTTTATTATTTTGTCATTATTAATGTATTGCTATTATAATTAGTATTACACTATTATAAGTTTATAACAAAATTTGTTTTTTCAAAGGTCATACTTCCTGAAGACTACCCAAGCTCTTCGCCTCCAGTATACCAAATAAAGTAAGTCTTTTGTGTTTTTGTGTTCTGGACAAAATATACTTGCGTTCATTGTAGAAACCCATGCAGGGTATACGAGTGCAACAATTAATCGACTTTATTGACTAAATTGATAATCGGATTAGTTGGCAACTAATTTAAATGTCAATTCGTTCATGACGTAATCATGCTTGATTCCTGCGCAAACTGTGAAAGCTGTGATATGTAGCTGTCAGGCTTACTGGAGGAAAGTAAGTAATAGCGCGATGGCAAACACCTTCATGATCAAAAATCTCTGGAGTGTGAGAATGTTTCACTCTTAACTCGAGCAAAACAGCCGGCAGAATCAGAGGGAAAGAGTTTGTGCGGATGTGGGCGCTTTGTGAAGGACGCGAGAGTTGGGTAGTTGGGAAAGGATTCACACCTGAAGAGAATGTGGATGATAGGGATTTAGTGAAGAGGATGTTTTTTTATTTTTCAGATCTCAATAAGCCTTTTTAAGTTAAATTTACACACACGCGCGCGCCTTATTGCTAGCTTTTGAGCTCTGCATGTAAATTTTCTTACTGTCTCTCTCTTTCTCTTTCTCTCTCACATACACACACAAACACAGGCTGTTGCACTCTCCACTATTTTCAGCTCACAGCAGCACTCACACACACACACACACACACACACACACACTAATTAACTATGTTCTTCTCAGGTATGTGTCCTTCTCCCACTTACCTTACTCTCCGACCCTTCATTTCACCTGACCGCGCCCTTCACCACAGACCTAATCTCAGTTTTCTTAACATTTCAACTTAACTCCCATAATTGCCATCTGCCATCTTAATAGTTATATTTTACTACTTTGATTTTCCTTGGCTTTAGATTTTGTTTAATCAGGAAAGTTCATTAAAAGACATATTTTTATGCAAGTTTTTATCTTTATTATCTCGATTGTTAGTTACCAAAAATCTATATTTTTGAGAATAGATTTTACATTGCTAGTATTTATCACACATTGATAAATAGCCACAGAGGGAGAATACCTTCGGACAAAGCGATACTTTAAGCCACAATAAATCTAACTGGTGAGGCATAAACAGAGTTAACATATTGAGAACTATGCATTGTGTGATAACCGTTGCTTACGTTTGATTCTGGGAACTCTAGGAGCGGCAGTAGAGGTACCAATGTACCAGAAACAGAAAAGGTTTCAGTACAGTCCACTCCTCCCACAGAGGACAAGAAACGGTGGTGCTGTGATGTGATTTAGGGCCGAGTGTGCAATGAGGGGGTTGAGAGACAGTGATAGCTGCTGTACTCGAAGTAGTTGAGCAAAAATGAAGAGACGAACTTGATCAGATGATAATACACAAGAACGCCACATACTGGTTTAATCAGTATTTTTAAAAATGTTAAACAGTGAAGTACCCATTTCGTCATACACTGTGGAAACAAAAACTATATGCAAAGGCACAAAACATTTCTTTTGTTGATACACAGTGTTCGTGATAAGATTGAGGGGAAAAGTTTTTTCACCAAAATATTGCTTTATATTACTTAATGGATTTTTTTCAGCAAAGTTAAGTTTGCTGAAAGAGCTTATCGAAAGTTCTTGTTTTCACCAAATAATTTCTTTAAATCCTTGCATAAGTCTTTTCTGTAAATGAAAATATATTCGTCATTAATTAAACCAAATACAAATGTTTGTTTTGTTTTGTTTCTAGTGCTTCATGGTTAAGGGGTCCGGACAGAATCACACTGTCAAACAGCCTCGAGGAACTCTATCTGTAAGTTCTACAGCGACGCTCACAGCAATGCTCGTCTATACAATATACACTGAGTCGTGAGTTTAATACTGTATGTATAAAGAATAAAACACTTGTAGGAAAATAATCAATGACACCTGATTACTTTCCAGTGATGAAGCATCACAATGTATTAATCTACACCATTAGCAATTTGCCATTACTTTTTAAAAAATGAAAGAATAACACACTTTTAATAAACTTATCATTGCATTTAAGCTTGTGGAAAGTCTACAAAACACATTATAGCAGCTTTAAAGAGTAATTTTCTCACCTGCTACTCTTTATTCTATTTCTTGTAGTTAATAACATAAAAATTATGTAGTTTCTCATGGTAATGAGATGTTACAAAACATATTCCATAAATGTTAAATCAGCATTTCCTTACAGAAGACATTGTAATCGTAATCTAATTGTCTGACTCACGTAACCTGGATGTGTTACTGTTTATCCTGGCAGGGAAAATCCTGGAGAGAGCATCCTGTACCTGTGGGTGGAGAAAATTCGAGAATTTCTGGTAGACAGATCACAAAATGCAAACACAGGTAACGCCTGAGAATATGGTTACATATGTTACAATGTCCCATGATCATAACCCAGTTCCTTTTTAAAATCATAGCTGTGACTAGAGTATAATCCAGTATGAGAATCCACTATCCAGGATTTAAAAAAAAAAAAAAAAAAAAGCATTTTTAACAATTCAGTCAGTTGTGACATGAAAGGAAAGCTAACGATGTCTTCTATCACACACTTCCTATATTGTAACACAGTATAATATTTTGAAATGCAGTTAATGCTTGTGTGTGTCTGGGAGGACATACGTAGTGCACCTCCTGTGACACTCTGGATTGTCTTCATCTAGATGTTAAAGCTTTGAGGACCAACTCCCTTATCTGAGGATTACAGTTTTGATGCAGGAGTGTTGTATTATACGTTTCCTGCCTGTTTTGTTGTTCTGTACATCAGACATTGCAGAGAGAAATAACTTATCAAATATCTTATCAGAAATGTGTGTAACCAGAAATGATGAGTAACTATTTGGATAGATTGTAAGATTTTTGGGTGTCTTTTGACCGAATGGAGTGTCCTTGTTGGACTAAAAATTGTATGCACGGCATACTGCATGTTAATAGTCACGGCCTATTTTTTTTTTACAGTGGTTTCAAGAAATGCGCACTACCTGTATATTGTCTTCACATGAATGTACAAAATATTGGCATCACTAAATAGTTTCGCCCATAAAACCAGTAAAACTCAGACAATAGCACTGGACATGATTAGAAACAAAACTCTACCCCTGATGTAATTCTCACACTCACCTTCCTATCACTTAAGCCCCAACATACACTACCGTTCAAAAGTTTGGAATCAGGAACGATCATGGAGTTAGAAAGTGACCCCAAACTTTTGAACGGTAGTGTATGTGAGGTCTGAATGCTGATGTGCACATTTACTGCAGTAAATCTTTCAGATTGTTTAACTCTGAATGAGACCAATTACGCTCAGAGAAAAGATGAAATTCGGTTTTTGGTGGATGCAAGATTTGTCCTATATTGTCTAAAAGCAGTCCACAAATCATAGTTTTAATAATCTATATTGCTGTCTTTCCTTACTTAGTTGCTGGATGTCGTGGATGGGAATTGAAAATGTTTTGTAGAAAATCTGCAGTAAACTATTTTACATTTTAAATTCCTTTGTGTCTTACCTCTGTCTTAAAGATGTGAGTGATCAGTCATAGTGATGGATGACTGATGGATGAGGGGCTTATCTTTATGGATCTGACATCTGTAGAGGTTTGTGAGACAGACCAGAGATGAGTACTATCACTCAAACCGCGTTGGCATCAAATATGGAAGCAAAATAGTCTCATTAATAATTCACACAAAAGACACGATGCACACATGCGTATGCCAATTCATGTGTGAAAACCAATTCACGTGCACGAAAAAAAAAAATATTCACAAAAAAGAACTCACATGCAC
>JAQMYL010000007.1:14019545-14036802 GCA_030014365.1 Clarias pachynema | reverse complement strand
AGGATTTCTTTGAATAAGTGAGGACCCTAGCAGCAGAGTTCTGAATGTATTGGAGCTTATTTAATGTTGTATTTGGTGCTGAAAATGCCAAAGTGCTGCCATTTTACTTGGATAGATAGCGATTGGTTTCTCATATCACTTTGCATGTTTACTGTCTTCCCCATTTTGTTTGGCTGACAGCAGCGGTCCTCCTACTCTTCTGAAAGAATGTCTAAGCTCTGAGTATTTAAAAGATAGTTTGGATTTTGGCTCTCAGGAGCAGTTCTAAGTATAATGAGATACACTGTGTAGCCCAAAAACAGTAAAAAATACAACCTTTGATTATGGAGTGCAATGTGTTGGCCAATTCCTGTGTGAAAATTATCCCTCATGCTCCCAAAGCCACTATATCAGAGTCTGGAATTCGCCTGTGCCTTAGTGAAGAAATAATCCGTTGACATACACATTGATAACCTGGCCATTCAGTATATTACCTGACGTAATTTTTATTGCCTCATAACGTTGCTGAGCCTAGACCTGATCGACTGAAGCAAGCCCAGATTATAACACTGCTTCCAGAGCCTTGTACAGTGGGCACTATGCATTTCCCTTCTTACAATGACATTCCCATCACACTGGAATAGGGTCAATCTGGACTCATCAAACCACATGACCTTTTACCAGTCTTTATGCTCCTTAGCAATTTAAAGCCTTTTTTCCCCCAAAAAAAGCCATATAGCTGATTAGTCCCAGTTCTGTGAGTTCTTGTCCCATAATGCTTGTGGAAATGCTCTTACTTTCACTATTAAACATAGCTGTGATTTTTCCACTAATGATTTTTATATGATGCAACTTTAATAAGTGCTTAAGTGATTTTTCATCACAATCATTAAAAAAAAATTCTGACCACATTACTTTTGCGAGGTTAACAATTCAGCACTATTCATCTCCCTAGTTGTTTTATTTGCTTGATGCATGCCAATAATTTGACTCTTCTAAAATATGACTGTTTCTTTTGGTCAGGCCATACAGTATATTAAGCCCAGGTAAAAGGTATTGATTCATGAGAGAATTACAAATACTGTAAAGGAATAATAGGTTTTTTGGCTGCTCCCATTAGGGTTCACCACCATGAATCATCTGATTCGTACATTTGGTTTTAGCACAGGTTTTACCCCAAATGATCTTCTTCATCCCACTCTCTTATTCTCTGTTGTGTGGGGCATTGGGGCACAAACCTGAGCCTTCCCGGGGCACGAAACATGACCACCACTGTGAATATAGGAAAGTTTTAATTTTATTAATTTAATGCTAAATTGTACATAAGACATTCAAACTTTTGGAAATCTTATAATTGTATAATAAACGCAATCAAAGTAATTGCCATACTGTAATTTTATCTTTTTCACCAAGGGATAAACTGAAGTTCAGTTTCCTGCGAAGGGTCATGAGTAGTGGGGTTGATTAGCATGATCATGGTAGAAGAACAATAAAATCAGTCTCTCAGTCTCAACAGGACCCAGGTCTTTGACCTTTCTTTGCCTCTTGCCATTCTTTTGAGATTGCAGGCACTGATTGAAGTGCATCAATTACATGCCCAAATAAAACGTGGAAGATACGTCTATGTTGAATCAGATGGAATTCTGTGTTGTTAGCTAATGATAATTAGATCATTATTCCGGAGCATGGTGTATCATTACACACATTCTGTTGTGTTAGCAGACGGACTGGAGCCCCAGCATGCGAAGATGACAGAGGAACAGGATGATGACTGGGATGAGAGTGAAATTCCAGATTACAGCATCTTGAGGCTCAGCACTGAGCAGACGAGCCTTTTCTCCGTCTCCTCCGCGGGTATGTCAGGTCCTTAAGCCAGCATTTGAATTTGAATGTGCAATCTGATTAACATTTGCATCATTTCAGTTTGATGTAACTGCAGAAAATTTACTTTAAGTTACCTTCTTCAGAGAGCGCTCTACGGGGAGGTTATAGTCTATAACCTCAGAGAAAATGTATGTGTGTGTGTGTCTGTGTGTTTGTGTGTGGTAGATTCAGATGAGGAGCTCCCAGAGATTAAACATGGTGAGGCAATCACAGACAGACGCAGCACGTTCCAGGCTCATTTAGCTCTCGTATTGACACCGAAACAGGTACAAAACATATACAAATACATTCACCTAAATGCCAATGACATGTTTAGAAGCTGAATATTTACTTGAAAGTGTCCCTTTAAAATATTGCCAATTATATACTTTAAATTACTTTAAAGGTGCACTGTATTTACAATTCCAGGTAAAAGATGCACAGACCTGCCAGCCTTTACACAGTATGTGCAAAAACCTCTCGGTTATAAAATAAGAGTATGCAGCAACAAGTTGCCACTCAGAAATATGCAAAAAGTGCCATTAACAATAATGATGATAAAACAGGAGATGAGCCAATCAGAATGTGAATCTGGATAGAGTGACTATTGTATTGGTATATCCAGTATATAACTGGAAGCCCTGCCATCTTTTCATCTTTGTCATGATTTTCTCATTTAAAAGAGTACAATTTGAGTTCATCAGTGTGAAATAAAAAAACTGTGTGTTTGATTTAGTATCGGACATACAGTATATTTAGTTATCATCAATTTAATAACACATTTATTGGCATGGTACAAAACAATTTTGGCCTAAAATGCTCCTGTGTCCATTAGTACAAATACCGTGCATAACAGTATTAAGACTTTATATGGGCTTAATACCAAAGTCTTGGGAGGAGCTGCTATTAATGTCCTTTAGGTAGACACTAGCATCTTATTGCAAGAGGAAGAGAAAATGTTAACTTTTCTTTTTTTCTCTCACATTTAAACTTTTCTAATGTTTAAATTGACTAAAACAGACAAACACCCACTTTGCCCAGCTCCCCAAGTATATTGGTACTTTTTTTAGTTACCATAATTAGTAATTGTAAAGTTTTGCAATTAAATATGTTAATTTGTCTTAGGTTTTATCCAGAAAAGAAGTAAAATCCATTAAAGAAGTAAAATCTTAACCAAGAGCAAAGGCCCAAATGGTTTAAGATTTCTTTACACTAAGGTGTTCTAGATGAGGTGCATCTGAAAATAATTGACTTGACCAACATTATTTCCATCCGTAGTGCCACTGAGCTACTGTTTCTCCCTTAATCTTAAGCCCCATATAAATCGCTTTGGAAAAATGTGGCAAATGAGTAAGCGAAGGAAATGGAAATGTGTGTGTCTCCTCACTGGGATTGGGTGAGTGAGAGTCACAGCATTCTTAGACTTAAAAGACTTGCCAATAGCCAAGTCCTCGATGCCTGTTGAAATGAGTTATGTGTTAGTCACTAGTGTCTTTAAGGAGTATTTCACACACCTTGCTCTCACTAAGTGCTTTATGCGTATTTCTTGTAAGCTGTATAGAAATTTCCCTTGACTCATTCCCATATGAGTTTTCACAATTTATGTTGGGGCTTCCCTGAAGCACAAACAACCTTCTGCCAGATTCGTCCGGATTTATCTATCCAGCAGCAGGTTACTTATTCACACCTGCCCTGAGGATCACTGCTGTTTTTCTGATATGGTTCTGTGCTCCTGTTTCTGTTCATCCTGTCAATGGAAGAAATGAGCTATTTACTCAAGAGAAATGTCAGTAATTCTGCCCTGGTTATCATTTGACAGCTTGTTGAGAGAAAAAAAGAGTGAGAAAGTGAGAGATTTTCCACCTAAATATATATTTAGCTTTAGTTTTATCCAAACAAGACCTCTTGTGTTTGTTGCATTCAGGATTTACGGGAGATATCAGAGTTTACAAAGTTAGCTCCAACTTTTTCACATCAGTGTGAAGTGGATTGATCAGGGCTGAGATGTGCTCTTAGCCACAGAGTCACAAAATCAACACTACAAAAAAAACAGATGGAGTATTGAGCAGAACAGCAAGAGCTGAAAAAGAAATCTCTGACATCAACATGCAAAAGTCAATTTCTTTCTTGTGATTGAATGTTTGAAGAATTATAGGGAAATATAATTGGAACCAACAGATGAACTGATTTTGAAACAATATCTGTTTCCAAGGAAGATCAAAAAAACAGCATGATCAAATGTCTGAAATAGTTTACGTCCTATACTTTGTTTCGTGTAGTTGATGTATATTTTAAAGGATTTTCTGCATGCAAATTATTAACAAGAAAGGGTAAACTAGGACCTTCCCTGTTAATGTATTTGGTGTCGTTTGTCATGTTTTATTGCAGAAATCTTTACTTTTTTTGCTTCTGAAATTTGTTTTGTCTCTGGGAATTTTTTGCATCTATGATTTTTTAATGCTTTGATGAAAATGTTTTACTTTCGGAATCTTTTTAGGTTCTGATGTCTTTATTTTTTTATTCTAAAATATGTTTGCATCTTAAGGGTTCTTGCGTTTTAAATCTTATTTGTTTCGGAATTATGTTTTTCCATCTATAATTTAATAGAAATAATTTTTTTAATAAAAAATAATTTTAAAAATTTTGTTTACTTTCTGTCAAACTAGCTTAATGTATTCAGGATTCGGAGGTCATCTACCTTTTGATGAACTTCTTAAAATTATTATTATTATTATTATTATCATTATTTTTATTAGTAGTAGTAGTATTATTAATAATAGTAAACTGAATATTATAATACGCTACTGCTTCTTTTGTTGTAAACACGATGTGAGGATCCTTTTTTATTTAATGAACTAAAGCCATTTCTGGTCATAAGTTCTATTAGAATATGTATCTTAGTGTTATAATGACAACATAAATTAGGTTTTGACTGCCATATTTTTTAGCTGTCTAAAATGCATTTAAGTAAGGAGTGTAAGCCGACTGCACTAAATGCTGTACTCGTGTATGAAAAGTGGTTGCATAAATTACATTAATATTGTTGAGTAACATTTAAATCAAGAGATTAGGATATTGCTAGCGGTCTAATCGTAGGCACAAATATCACACTGAGCTCAATGATGAGCGGAATTCTACTCAATAGTATTTAAATGATTACATGGTTACACCATTGCTGGCTATTCTGCCGTTCTGAAATGGAAATGAGCAACACATGGTCATAATGAGGCTCTTCAAGTCTTTGCATACTCATTACCAATTCCAGATCAACTAGTTTAATATTTGTGCCATAGCTGTGTCTTGTGTGTGCCCTTTTGGTGTCAGGGGCTTCATATGTTCCACTGTTGAGGAATAGATGTGTAATTGGTATTCAGTGCACATGCTGGGTTATTGTACGGACAAGACTCGAGGGATGTGAATGTTGGGGATGCAGACAGTTGTTAGTGCATATTTTGTCAGGCTGTCTCTGGACATCACTTTGTTTCTGCTGTGTCTTTGCCACAGTGTAGGCGAATGACACCACAACAAGCCTAATGAGCCCTGTCTCACTATGTACACTCTTGGAGTTTAGAGATCTTTGAAACTCCCAGTAGGTATCCACCTCACACCAAAGAGATTTCACACAAGCTTTTACCATCTGGACTCTGGAAGGTTTGCTCAGATTCAGCTGATCCCGAGTACAGGCACAAAGTTACCATTTTATCAGCTGCACCCATCGTATCGGTCACTTAGTAGGTATTTGGGGTGTGGTCTCACATAATGACACTATATTTATTTAGTGTAAAAAATACAAATGTCCAAAGTAGTTTTTTTTTTCTTTCTATTAAATTTAAACCCTTCTAGAAATCTGAAATCCTGGAAACACTAAAATGATATAGAAATGGCAACAATGTCAAGATTTGGTGTGAGCTCTGACAGGTCCTGTAGCAGTCTCAACTATAGATGTGTATATAGACATATGCGAGGGTCAAAAATGATCCACACTCTGGTTATATGAAAACTTCTGTTGGTGCTTCCCAACAGTATCAGTGCTTTCCATTCAAGGCTGTTGTCTCAGTGACTCCCCAGTCACTGCTGTGCACGTGTGAAAGTGTTACATCAGTTCATTTGTAACTGCAGAGCGAAAATGGATGCCCCAATTTTGATTTGCATGAAAGAAGAGCAGCGTGCAGCGATTTGCTTTTTTGTGGTCTGAGGGTGTAACTGGTGCAGAAAAACACATGAAAGAGCATAAACTGAAGCGTTTGTTTTTCTGCAAAATTTGGCCCGTTTACAGTTTTCTGGGATTCTCAAGGCCCAGTATTGGATCATTATCAGGAAAATGTTCGACAATCAACAGTGCTCATTACAGTTACAGTACATACTTATAGAAGAGCTGAAGCCTAAACTTCAGATTAAACAATGAGAACTGCTATCCAAGTGCGTTGTGATCTTGCATGACGATGCGCATTCACACACACTTCTGCCCACACTCTTGATACTCTGCAGAAACTTAGTTCTGAGTTGTTAAAGCATCCTCCCTATGGTCTCTCTGATCTGCTTCACCTGACTTTCTTCTGTTAAGTTCCCTAAAAGCAGCTCTACGAGGAGAAACATTCACTTCTGAGGAAGAAGCGCAGACAGCAGTGTGTTTGTAGTTTGCAGCTCAGCCTAAAACCTTTTTTTAATGAGGGAATAAGAAAGCTTATTGACAGATGTATTGAAAAGCAAGGAGATTATGTAGAGAAATTATATATTTGTCTTTTCTAAATGTTAACTAAAAAAACAGAAATTCTATATCCAGAGTGCAGATGCTTTTTAACTTACCTTTGTACATTACTGTATTTATGTTTGTACCTGCACATAATTTTTTCAAACACTATTTAATTGGTGGTAATTGGTTGTGGTCTAAACCAACCAGTAGTCTTATTTGAACTGCAGCAACAAGGAAGTTAGTACATAAGGAGCCATTTAAATTGTATTATTATTATTATTATTTATTATTTTATTATTATTATTATTATTATTATTATTATTATTATGCCATTTTCAAATACTCTAGAAGTATTTGAAAATGTAGTACAAATGACCGCTCACTGCCTACTGTCAGCATCAGTCGCTTTTATTTTTCCATGTTTTGTTTTGAGTCAGATTAGAATATTTAGCGTTGTGTTATAATTGTGACAAATTGCATTCTTTAACTCACTGTCTCTTTTGATGCAACAAAATAACACTGGATTATATCCATTTAAGAACAAGCCCCTGCATTCCACTAGAGATTCATTCTTGTTTACAGATATGTAATTGGATCTATGTTCGTACAGGGAATTGTCCTACATCTTGGTCTTTGGAAAACCAGCAGACTATATGAAGTACTTGCCAGCAAAGGAAGATATTATAAGCAACTTCGGTTTCAGAGTTGGCGATCTGAAGTTTACAAAGTAAATGAATCTTACCACTTAATGCAAATCATTGGAACCATGCGGTTAAATGATCAACTATTCCTATTTCCACCTCCACCTTTAAGTACCTTTGCATTCACATTTCTCAAGGCTATCAAGGAAAAATTTCCCGGCTTCCCAGAACAACACTTTCAACTCTCCTCCAAATAAAAAACACCATGTTAAAAAAAAAATCCACTATTTTAATTATATAAAAAGATTAGATAAAATTAGTCACCAACACCAAAACACATACTGAATAATAGCAAATAATAAATATGTAAATATTTCCTCACAACTAATCCTTCTAGAATTTAATTTAAAATACTAACTTTCAATAATAAATATACCAATTTATATAAACTTTAGGTAAATCACAGCTTTTAGGTATGCCAAAAACACAGAAAACAGACCTGGTCATTTGCATGCACAGCACAAAGAATAAACTAGAAACCTACTTCCACACCATCTGGTCATGCCCTGCCACATAGTCCACATAGGAAAACCGTCACTGACCGCATGTCACCCAGTCTGAACTGTCACATCGCCGTATGTCCATCAGTCTGTGACCTCTCAGTCTTTTCCATCCAACTTTTCATTCAACAGAATGTAAAATAATTAAAGCTGTGTCGATTGTTGCCAGGAAAACTTTACTTTTGAATTAGGAAAAAAAACTACACAAAAAACATTGCTAGATTAAATTTGGTAACATTTTGATCTCTTTAGACATCATTGTTCCCAGTGACTAATCACTGATTACCGCTGTTGCCAGTGACCAATCACTGATCATGATTCTTTCCAATTACCACTTACTGACCACAACCAACTCCATGGGTCCCAAATGCATAGCTTTATGCCCTTGAAAAAAAAGTAATTTATGTGTGGTGGCTTTTGGAAAACAAAATGTTTGTCATTACTGTGCCTAGCCAAACATACTGAGAATTGTGATTTGGTCAGAATTGATGTTTTTAACCACTTTAATGGTCTTGCCTGTATTTAAAATGCTTTTAATTGTTTTGTCTTTGTATTGTTCTGCTTTCTTTTGCAGTCTTGTGAAATATTGGGTGTGGGAACAGGAAAACATGCACACCAGCTCATTATTGAGCAAAATTTAGCATGAAAAATCATTTAATCGTTTAAATTTTTAAAATATGGCGACCTCATAAGAACATAATTGTGTAGAAGGGTTGTCATAGGTAGGACTGGTACATAAAAAAACGACGGGTACTCCTCACCCTGGATACACACACACACACACACACACACACACACACACACACACACACACACATACAGTATATGTATATATACTGTATATATACAGTATACTGTGTGTGTGTGTGTGTGTATGTATGTATGTATGTATGTATATATGCTTGATTGTCATTCACACACTACAGGCAATTTGGGAACACCAGTTAGCCTAACCTGCATGTCTTTGGACTGTGGTAGAAAACCGAAGTACCCGGAGGAAACCTACCTAGCATGTGAAGAACATGCAAAATCCGTGCACACAAGGTTACATATGGACATTCCAGTGTTCAGATGTTCTCTCATTTTAAACAAGCAAGGTGTTGGTGTGTGTGTGGGCAGGCAATGCTTTTATATGTTGTTGTGGATTAAATATCTAACTGTGTTTGATCTTTGGCCTCGTACACATTTGGCTGTACCTAATTAATTCTATTCTAAAAAATAAAAAAAACACACCAATGTTTCCTTTTATTACAGAGGTTAGGGTTTAGGTTTTGCCTTAATTATATACATTATTAACTATCATGTGGGAGGTCTGCACAAGATACTAAGGATAGTAAGATAAAGGTGTGTGCATGCACAGAAGGTATCATTGCTCTAAAGGTGGTGTTACAGCTAATTTCAAAGTGTTTAATTCACAACCACATTGGACATGACTTTTAAACCTTCTTTTGGTTTTATGAATAACGTTGACACATTTAAGAAATACCTCTGATATATTGGACATGTTTTTCTGATGGGTTTGTTGCAGGTCCAGAGGGTGCTAGACAAACTGTATGAAAACAAGAAAATTGCAAGTGCCACCCACAACATATATGCATACAGGTATGTGTTTTGCCTGGATAAATTGTGGAGGCGAGATTGTGTAGGTGTGCAAAATGTGTGTTGTCACATTTCTGTCTTTTTTATTCAAGCTCTGCTGGATTCCACAATAAGCACTCACTGGGACTTGTTGCACAGTTTCAGTTTGTCTATTCAGCTGCCCTTCTACTTTCTATTAACGAAGTTGTTTAAAGAACGTATGGCATTTTATCAAGAGAATTGAATTGTAGGAAGATGCTGTTTCTCTTCATGTTTTATTGGGTGCAGTTCTGCTTTAATTAGATTGTCATTTATTGTGAAATATAGGTCATGTCTATCAGGTCATGTCTACTGATTAGTGCAACTGTGTCTGCTAATTTGTGTTCTAATATACTGATGAAAATTCCATAATTTCAGAAACTAGTATCAAGTTATATCAAGTATTTTTTTATATGGTGAGTAAATTACCACCATATCAGGTTGATATTACTGTATTATCAGGCCTAGTGATAACTGTGTCAGTGGAAGTTCCTCACAAAGATTAAAAAAAAATTTATTTGTGTGTATTGTGTCTTCTGAGGATAACCTGCAAGTATAAACCTACTGATATACAGTAGATGAATGGAAGCTTGTCATCTGGAGGAGATTAACCTATGGGTGATAATGACATTGCAAATGTAATACTTAGATTATATTGTGCTGAAAAACTGGTGGAGACAAACCACTGGCCCTGACTCACTTCATTCAGAAAACACTGGCACTACAGCTCAGAAAACACAGGGGGAAATTCCATCACCTGGATACCTGGTTTTGCAAAGCCAAGGACAGATGTACAGGCTTGATGCTAGCATTATTTACTGCATTAGTTAATACTCAAAAACTTCAGGATTATTTTAAAAAAAAAAAAAAAGCACTGGTTTAAGCATGGTTAAAGGAATGTCTTGTAAAGTAATCAGTGCTCATATTGTAGTCTAAACAGGCCAGGTCATTCATGAAGAACTGCAATATCTTGTTTCTTTATCAGCTAAGATAAAATAAGACACATAAAATACAAATACAGTGTTGTGGAACTAGGAACAAAACACTATGAAAGAATTAGCACTATAATGTTCATTCTAAGCTATTCTTATTCTAGAACAGTTTTTATATTGATTACTGCAAAGAAACACTCAAATTACAGTTTCATTAATTGGGAAATTGAGACATTTTAAGTTATGTAGGCGTACAGACCAGGGATATCAACTTTGGATTTAAAATGTAATTAATTTTAAATTAAAAGCCCTGGTATCCAAATATATTCAGACACTGATTATCCTTATAGTTCCACAGACATAATTCTAATTCTCATCTGTATTTGTGATGTATAGTCCATGCTTAAACGTACTGTATACTACTACTGAAATGTATATAACTTGTGAAATAATGTGATTGGAGGCATTTGCAAGATGGATGCTGTCATTCCTAAAAAGATAGCCTATGTAATTTTAGTATATGAATATATGTAGATTTACAAACCATTGTTATGCAGTATTTATATTTTAGCATCCTTGATGATATGGAATGGTGTGTGAAATGAATTAATGAATTATTTAATTAATTCTGCTTGGCCACTTCCAACGAAGTGATGAACCACTCGTTCCCTACACTACATGCATGTAGTTTTGCTCCCTACAATTTGGAATCTTAGGTAAGATGGCTGTGCAGTCTAACTTACAACAAAAAAAAACAATTAAGAATAGCAAAACTAAAATATTCAGACTGATCAATGGTTAACTTAATACAAGTGCATGTGATCAAAGACATCCCGACAGCTTCATTGTTACCTGGGCTAAATTCAACATGTCTTGTTCCAGTGGGTTGAGATCTGGTCAATATGATGGTCATACCATCTCCATTACTTTTTACAATAAACTATTCATTGTGCTCTCATGCCCTGTTGACGTGGGCGAAGTCATCCTAAAAGAGCCCATGCCTGTCGGGATAGAAATGGTTCAAAATAACATAAAGGCGATTAGGTAGATTTGCAGTGAGTATTCACCAGACCAAAACCAAATGTGGCAAAATAAATAACAACCTCCACAGTGTCACGGAGTAGAGGCAATGCAGATAGGTGCAGATTTTATTCCTCGTAATATGGAAAGCACAGGCAAACAAGAACTTTGATTACTAGGATTTTAAAAAAAATTATAGCTGTAAGCAATATTACCTGGTATGAAAAAAAAGCACAACAACAAACTCTAGACAAAAAATGGAAAAGAAGGAACTCAAATAGGTGATATAATCAGGTGACATGCTGCGGCTGATGTCTACTGTAGTGTAGCATTTCTCCAGCACTACAATGTTACACGCGTAACACAGCCGCCTCTTTTTCCTTTAATTTGTTGCTAATTTGTATGTTGGTTAAACCAAGTAAGATGTCTCACAATGTTAAATACACCTATAAAGAGGGTAAAACGTAAGACCCATCCTTAATTATTAAAAAGGTGTCATCCTTCGCAAAGTGGTGTGGAATAAGAAGAATTAAATGTTATAAGATATGTTGTTATTGAAAAATAATCAAGTTCAGCCCATCGGTAATAATTTTACTATACTGTAACAACAAAAATTGAAGTGTTTCTTTTCTTTACATAATGCAGTAAATAATGTATACTAGAAATTCTATCTAAAGTAATCTATAGTAACTACTTCTACAATTGACTACTTTCACCCAGTTATATACTTGATTTGAAATTTGTGGCACAGTAAAAGAGGATCATTTCTGGACCTTAAGCTCCAGTACAGTTTAATACTGTAGTCAACAGTGCTGATCAATACTGCCCGTTCCATTAAATGGTTCTATGACAGCAAAAATTGCAAGAGCAGAATTACTCTGACAGCTTCGGATTGCTTTTTTCTTCACTGCCAACTCTGCACTCCAATAGGATATACTGCGAAGACAAAAACACGTTCCTCCAGGATTGTGAGGACGACGGCGAGACGGCTGCTGGTGGGAGACTGCTTCATCTGCTGCAGGTTTGTGTGTGTTTGTGTGTCTGTGTGGTGAATGCGATATACTTTATGGGTGAATATTTGAGACAACCAAATTATCAACCTATTTATCTGCACATGGATTTATTGGAATATAAGCACTCAGTCCTGGAAGGTTTCACTGGAAGTCCAATATAACACACTTCCAGCTTTTTCAACAGGGTCAGAAGATTGAAAATGTGGTAAATTAAGGTTGGTGTATGGAAGTACAGAACTTCAAGGGCATGAAACATTTTTTAAAAATTAGGTGAAACTGGATTCGAACATGGAATTTGCTATAATTAATCATCACTCATTGATGCACATCATTTTGGTGCTTTTATTTTGAAACGCCTAGGCTTATTACAATTGATCTCTTAAATAGCAGTTCAGATCATAAATGATAAAAATCCAGTGATGAATTATTTAAACTGTGCGTTCATTAAAATGTTTGAGTTTTTATCTTAGTTGAATTTTCATTTTGTTATAATTACCTAAACATCTTTGACAAAACAAGTCAGTCGGTCAGTGAGAAAATGGCCTCTTTTACGCTTTCACACTAGGTAGTCTAGTAAAGATTAATACATGAAAGAGGGAATACCCCTCAGTAGAAGCGACAGTACTGTTCACCATATTTTTCCAAACCTTTCACAGAAAGCGTATAACCCTTAAAGATTAGCTGTCTTCATATCGTGTACTGCCTGAAAGTGCTACTCTGGCACCCTTCTCTTAGAAGTAAAACAGCCGGAGTAATAATATGGCATGTATTGATTCTCACCATATATTATCTTGGTGTGTTCAAACTGAATTTATGTATTTATGCTTATGAATTTCGACACGGGAAGGTGAACACATGGTACTCATGATAAAACTGGTATTAGACAACTGGGACATATGAACTTGTTAATTAAAAAGGCTGAATCAATCTTTTAAGCCTGGCTATCAGGTCAAATGCAAAAAGCAGACCAAGCAGGCCAAGTCAAGGTCCATTTCCAGTCAAGTTTGCGGAATAAAGTGTCTTGACCTCAGAGACAGCAAATGAATGTATGGCCTTCTCTCTGTGAACTCTTCCCTCACACTTGGGACATGGGGACATTGCTCATCCATAAACTCCGGGTTTATCTTGCTCGCTCTCTGTGTACTCATCCAAGACTTGCAGGAGAGTGCGTGTGAACACAAAGTCCCATTTTAATCAGAACTCAGTTTAACTTTCAATCATCTTCAATTGTCAGAGCTCAACGACCAAAGCCTGAGTGCAGACTGGGAATTTTTCCAGTTGTGCATCAGCCCTGTATGCGCATGTATAATCAGTTCATGATCAGTAGCACATTCCTCTTATTTTTTTAGTACATAGATGTCTGTAATATACTTTACAGTAAATCCACTAGCACATTAGCACAATATAGTTCACACCTGTGCTCCTTCTCTTTTGAGTGCATCAAGCATAGCTATTCTTCCCTGAACTTCCTCTCACACGATCTCTTTTTCTTAATAATCACACACTCTCTATTTATGGAAAGAGATGTGAATCCACATATAGACAAGAATTCAATGACTTTTTATTAGATTATGCAGATGGCTCAGACCCCCTACCCCTTAGGCAGTTTGCTAAGCGTGCCCCTGAGGAAGTGCTTGAAATGTGACTGACAGCTCGAACAGGCAGGTGACAGTTAGCATTTGTCACAAAGAGACATTAGATCTTTTAAATCTTAGGGGATCATGTGTATATTCCTTAAATAACAAAAAACCCACTCTATTCATTTAGATTTAAATCCACACACATACACACACGCACACACGTGTGCGCATCATTAGGAAGGATATAAATGACTGAACTTGTTTACTGCAAAATGATGGATTGCAGTGTTACAGATTTCGTGTGGCTCTTTGAGTGCCTGCAAAAAATAAATATATAAATAAAATGGAGAGGAAATGTGTTTTGTGCAATGATTTGTTTTTAGCTTTGAATTTAATCACCTCAGGTGTCACATTTTGATGAATGGTTCAGAAGTGCATTTCACACACACAGTACCAACCCATACACAACAAGCTAATAATGAAATATGAATAAATGCCAAGGACATGGAGGTTAAGGCGATAACCATAAACCAAATAAGTTATAAGGCTAGAATAGAAAAGCAAACAAACATATACATTTGAGAAAGCTCTCGTCTAACACCTGAAGTTCTTTAACTGACCTGCTTTAGCAAAGAATTTCCAAGAAGCACAGTTTATACTGTATTTACGATGTTTGGTTTTGTCTGCAGATTCTGGATGTGAGGAACGTGCTCGTGGTGGTGTCACGATGGTACGGTGGTATCCTGCTTGGCCCCGACCGCTTCAAGCACATCAACAACTGTGCTAGGAACGTCCTTGTCCAAGAAGGCTACACTGAAACTTCGGTATGGTACTATAATAATGCAACAATTCAGTCTTCCATGCTTTATTCTTGTCAGGGTTGAGCTGCAATGCTGGTAGCTTTGTAGTTTAAAAAATGCAAATGAGGAATTTTGTAATTATTAATACATTGGAGGGAACGTTCCTGTACTTCAGCATCAAACCTGGGATATTTGTACTTTTTTTTTTAGATCATTCTATAAAATACTAGTATATAAAATGTGTATCATTTCCACCACTTATTTTCTCAATTTGTTCTTTGGAGCAGCTCATTTCTACAGAAAAATCTGTCCTGCCAGCTAAAACACATGGCACGATTGGTTCGCTTCATGCAGTTTTGTCAATTTGGAGTCGAATCACTTTTTCACTGGAGGCGAATAGTACTAGAGCTTGATTGGAACCAAACTGAGCCCACCTCGCTCACACCCGAGTGTGATTGCTGTGTTCTCACCTGTCTATAGAAGCACACTGAGGTGGAGAACACACCAGGGTTCAGTTTAAATGGACTAACACTGTAAATGTGAAAGTCTAGACCAAGGACGAGGGTGTATGTGGAGATATAAAGCGTCGTCCTGCAGGTTTATGAACTTCTTTAGGTAAATATATCTATATATCTGCTCCATGTGACGGAAGTATATGGAGTAGTGTATTTTGGTATAGATACAGTAGGCAACACAGTGCAGTTTTGATGTCTCTTAACTCCAGGGTCGCTGGTTCAATCTTTAGCTCAGGTTTGTATCTGCGTGGAGTTACACTTCTTTGTCCCCATGTCAATGTAAGTTTATTCTGGGTTCTCTGATTTCCTCCTACCTACAAAAAGGATGTTGGTGGGTGGCTCTGCAATTCTAAACTCTCTCAGGTCTTAAGCTAAAGGCACTGGATCAAAAAAGTAAACCGTTAGGAAGGAAATGTTTTCACAAACATTAATAGAGTCTTATTTTATTTACACACTCCGTTCCAAATAATAAATTGACAACATGCCATGTTAAAAGTCGGTAATGAAAACAAAATGTTTAAAAGTCATAAGTGATAATGTAAAGATTAATATAACCACTAATTTATAGCCACATAATCACATGTTGTAGGGTACTTTAATTGTAATTGTAAATGTCCATAAATTATAAGACATAAATGACATATAACAATTAATGAGTATTTCATGGGCGGCATGATCGTGTAATGGTTAGCACTGTCACCTTGCACCTCCAGGGTCTGGGTTCGAATCCCATCCGGGTTCGATTCCCATCTCTGAGTGCATGGAGTTTGCAGGAAGGTCTCCCCGTGCTTGGTGGGTTTCCTCCGGGTACTCTGGTTTCCTCCCACAGTCCAAAGATATGCAGATTAGGCTAATTGGCGTTCCCAAATTGCCTGTAGTGTGTAAATGAGTTTGTGTAGTGTATGTGTGTTGTGCCCTGCGATGGATTAGCACCCTGTCTAGGCTGTACCTTGCCTTCTGCCCAAAGTCTCCTGGGATAGGCTCCAGGCCCAGCACAACCCTGAATACATTATAAAGCGGTGCAAACGTTAAGTGAGTAAGTTTAAAAGGTTTATTTCATGGTTATAAAAAAAGAGACTACACAGTTAATGTGTTTTGTTTAAAAGTGATGCTTCATGTTACCATGAACAGATGAGACATAAATAAAATTCGAAATAGGTAGAATAAACATATACTACTCTGTCCATTCTCTTTTCCTTATTTAACAAGCATTCTGTCATTTCGATAATCAGACCAGACAGGGTGCGTAAAACAAAAAGTCTGTGTCCAATGAGCTGCCTTTAGTATAAGAGTCTTGATTTGTTTATATTTTTGGATATTCCAAGTACATATCTCAATCTGCTTTGCGTCTAAACTGAAGTCCAGATGACAACCTCTATGCTAATGGTTAAACATTAAAAATGAAAAGTTCATAATTGCTGCTCCAGACCTTTTTAAGCAAGGGAGTTTATGTAGCATGTCCTTCACCAGGATTGGTTAATACCCCTGCTCTAAGATGTCACATTATCAAGTCATGTAGCTGAAGGATGTTGAGGAAATTTAACTTAGAGAATTATTTCAGATTAGAAGATTAAATGGAAAAGGAACAACAGCACAAGAAAGACTTGAGCGAGCAGATCAAAGATGCTTGATTTCCCCCGATCTGTTTAATCAAAGATAATTTGCAGAGACGAATTTGTTCCTAAACATTAGATGGAATTGAAATCACTAAACACATAAAAAGATAAAAAGATTAGAAGGAACTGCTGGTGGCCAGATTTGAAGTCTTACTCTGAATTCCATGCACATTCATTGGTGTGTGAAAAAGAATGTAATTCATGGGCTGACGAATTTCATTCAGAATGCAGTGGAGCAACATCCACATGAAAAATAAAATAAAAAAGTCAGTGTCTTTGATGAATGAAGAATGATCAGTCCATCGCATGGTACCAGTCTGTCTGTCTGCTAGTTAATTTTGTTTTAGAGAAGCCATGATGAGTCACACTGTCTGTCGTTTCTGTGTGTGTGTGTGTATTGAGGATTTTGCTGGCTTGTAGTTGTGTAG